>JAVFHW010070274.1:26780-72063 GCA_032159205.1 Eurystomus glaucurus suahelicus
TCTTTCTCTTTTTATTTCTCTTTCTCTTTCTCTTTTTCTTTTTCTTCTTCTTGGCAAAACTGACAAATTCAGCTAAAATGTGGTGTTCTTATTTTAGAGTGTTATGGTAAAGAAGTCTCCAGCCATCAAGGCTGGCGAAATAACCATTTTCTGAAGGTCTGAATATGTTTTCCTAAAGTCATCTTTGTAACAAGTTCTGTGGAAAACAGAGTAGAAATACTGCTTGCAGAGCAGGCATTCTGCTTTCATTTTGTGCAACTCTTGGACAAAACAGGAACAGAACCTGTGAAAGCAGTGACTTAGATAGCCAGCACTGTCAAAACTGTAAAAGAAGAATGAAAAGTATAATGGGTTCTAGAATGAGCAGGTGCTCATTTAAAGTCACCAGAGGTACTGGTTTTGGCTGATATAGAGTTAAATTTCTTCACAGCAGCTTGTACGTTGCTGTATTTTGGATTTGTGATGAAATCACACACTGGGATGTTTTAGTTATTTCTGAACAGTGCTTACTGTGCATCAAGGCCTTTTCTGCCTCTGAGATTGCCCTGCCAGTGAGTAGGCTGGGGGTGTGCAAGAAGCTAAGAGGGGATACAACTGGGACAGCTGACCCCAACCAACTAAAGAGAGATCCCATATCATACGATGGTCTGCAATTGCTTAGTTTAACAATAATAGCTGTCAGAAGAAGAAGAAAGTGGGAGGCATTTGGAGCTACAGCACTTGTGTTCCCCAGTAACTGTTGCACATGATGTAGTCCTGCTTTCCTGGAAATGGCTAAACACCTGCCTGCTAATGGGAAGTAGAGAATAAACTCCTTGTTTTGTTTTGCTTGCTTGTGCAGCTTTTGCTTTATTTATTAACCTGTCTTTATCTCAACCAATTAATTTTCTCTTTTTCACCCTTCCAATTTTCTCCCCCATCCCACTGCGGGAAGTGAGCAAGTAGCTGTTTAACCAGTCATTCATAGAACAGTCATAGAATCATAGAACAGTCATAGAATCATAGAACTATGGCATGATTTTTTATTGGAAGGAACAGTAAAGATCATCTAATTCCAAACCCCTGCCCTGGGCATGGACATCTTCTACTACAGCAGGTTGCTCAAAGCCCCGTCCAACCTGGCCTTGAACACTTTCAGTGAGGAGGCATCCACAGCTTCTCCAGGCAATCTGTTCTAGTATCTCATCACTTTCACAGTAAATAATTTCTTCCTAATATCTAATCCAAATCTACCTTCTTTGAGTTTAAAACTGTTACCCTTCACCCTACCACTACACTTCCTGAAAAAGAGTCCCTCACCTTCTTTCCTTTAGGCTTTAAGTACTAAGAGGCTGCTATAAGTTCTCCTCAGATTCTTCTCTTCTCTAAGCTGAAAAACCCCAACACTCTCAGCCTGCCATCACAGGGGAGATGATCCAGCCTCCTGATCATCTTTGTGACCCTCCTCCAGGAGGCCCTTTCCCTACCCTGTTGTCATCTGGTGCAACTTACTTGTGCTAGCTTAGTGCAAAATGTTGCTATCCACTGCAAACTCCTTCACTGCTGAAAACACATTGTACAGAAGAAAAAGACCTAAAGATCATTATTCTTCCAGAGAGAAAAAAAAAAGAAAGATAAGCAATACCATAACCATAGTCTTTAGGGTTAAAAAAGTCAGCATTAACCGGTATTGAGAGAATTAAAAAAAAAAAAAAACAGACAGCACAAAACTACTTTTCATGTATTCAGCAGTGAATACTTGAGAAGTGTAGGTATCATGGGTAAATTTCATCCCAATGTGGAAAAGAAGGATTCTGAAAAATATCCAGGCTTAGGAACTACATTTCTAGAAAACTGGCTATCCCAAATGAAGTAAAGTCTTCTGCCTTTACTACCATGAGCAGATGTATCTTTTCTCCTCCATTTTTAAGTGGAGGTCCTAATTTGCAGCACCATCTCCTTCAGGGGAAGGTAGGTCTCTGTAGGAACATGTATTCATGACAGTCCTTAGACAACTGTTTCTTTACAAATGTAGATACGGCAGAAATTTATGAACTGATACCTCCTGCCCCTCAAAACACTGACATTATTTCCACCCTTAGAGGGCTAACCTTGACACTGGTGTTTGTTCTTTCTGATTTCTAAAGGACCATCTTTTTCCTTTTCAGTTCTAACATTCCTCTTTTCAGAGTGATGCGGTTTCTCCAGTGTCCACTTTTTCTTTCTCAAGGTTTCACAGCTGCTCCCTTGCTGCAGAATCTCTGCAGAGCTCCTGAGGGATAAGGCACATGAGAAACTACTGGAAGTGGATCTTCTGGGTAATAAATGTTGCGAAAACGGGGGGGGATAAGTCCGGTCTTGTGAGGCCGGCACCGAATATGCGACAGACGCAAATCGGGGAAACAAATAATAACCGTTTATTTACAGCAACATTTGCAGGTTCTTTTGGATTGCCGGTGATAAATTAATAGCTACAGGTACACTATGGTTAACTGATATTATAACAACAACACACTAAAACTGACACACACACACACAAACACTAACAACAATTTGCCTGCTGTAAACCTGGCCGCCTGGCTGATAGATCAGCCCGTGAACAGAAATACAGTGGAGCACCAGACAGTACGGTCGCGACGAAAAGATAAAGGGGAAACGAAACGTGAAATACACTCAGGGAAGCACAGAAATGCACCTGAGGAGAAATGTTACATACACTCAGGGAAGCACAGAGGTGCACCTGAGGAGAAATGTTAAATACACCCGGGGAGGAAAAGTATATCACTCAGCGTGAGCTGAGGTAAATAATCTTACCCACACGGCGTCCCGAGTGGGGAGGGGCAGAGAGGGCGAATTCGTCAATCCGTCCAGTCATCGGTGTGGTTCCGAGTCCTGTCCCCCCAATTTTGGGCCGCGATTGGGGTGATATTTATACTCAAATTTCCACATTGCATCACCAGGGTATACGTGCGAGTGGGGATGACTATAGACAATCATATCGCTTATGTTAATGTCACAAAGTCCGTTAATTTACACCTGCATGGTGGAGGTAATGGCTCCTTTGTTTCAGGGCGGAAAGATGGGGGACTGGGACCACGAGGCCTCCACCTCGTCTCGCACTCCTCCAAGCATCCAGATAACACCAGATATTGATCTAGTGATGGTTGCCACCTGGCCCAGTACTTGCCACCTCGTCCAGTGCTGTGTTTCATGCTTCCAGGCATGCAGCTACAGGGTGTATGTGACTTGGACTTTTGTGACTGATTAACTTTGCTCTCTCCACACTGGGCAGTTCTCCTGGCATGCTGTAACATCTGCTCAGTGGTGCTTCTATACTACTCAAACAGTATCACAGAATAACTGTTTATCTTCACAGGATAAGATGTATTTAAAATGAACAAGAAAAGCAATAGAGTGACATAGTAAGGCTTATGGTCAGAGGACAGAAAACAGTCCAGTCTAGTGACTTTGGAAGCACCGGCAGAACCAAACACATTAGGTTGTTAGAGGTACTCCTGCACCAAGATCATTACCCTATGACAACACAGCAAGCTATGAGTTCTGCTGGCTCCAGGGTAAATTGCTATATTAAGTACTGTGATTTACCTGATCTATATGTGCAATGAGTACATTTTAAACCATTCAAGCAAATCTAGGTCTCTGTTTCACATTAAAATCAGACTCTGAATTGTTGCAAGTTTTAAGTGGAACTTGAATCATGCTGGCATATGTAAAGACTCCAGGCAGAACTTGCTCTGTCTTCCTTATTCTTAAATGACAGTTTTGAAGTGGTTCAATAAGGTTCAGATTACCATCCTCTGAGGCACATTTCCAAAAAAGACCAACCTTTACATACTACAAATATCAGTTTAAAAAAAAAAACAAACCAACAAGAGAAAACCCAAATATGTAACCAAAAGTACCACCAGTGTCAAAGGTCTGCTGTGCCTATATAGTTCATATATCCTCTGCCTCTGCATCTGCTTTACCAGGCCAACAGTGCTGCCTACTATTGGTGGACCATTCACAGAGATTTTTGGCCTAGGTGTTCTCAGGAGATGCTTTCCACCCTCAATTAGTCAATGGTTTTGTAACTATAGCGGAAACAGTCAGATGTCATTCGTGCACCCATTCTCAGGTACGAAGTGCCTTTGTATCTAGTCAGACTGTCAAATGTGCTTAGCCATAAATCTATATTTTAAAGTTATTTTAGGTATCAAGATTATTCTCAGGCATTGTGAGTCTGTGGAAATGAGTGACCATGTTATTTACACAAAAGTCATTAAGTCACCTTTTGCAGCAAGCCCAGGAGCAAGTTGTGACCACATGCTGAATTCCGGGCAAAAAGTGTGCCATACAGACACAAAAGACATATGCATGGGCACACAGGCATAGGCACACAGATGAGTAGACAGAAAAGTCATAGGTTTGTGTTCAGTAATGAGTGCATCTAAAAGGGTGTATTTCATTCTGTGTGCAAGCTGTCCTGAAATAGCTCTCCATGAAGAAATTACTTCAATGGAAGAGGGTTTGAAAGATGCACATGAGAAGCAGTTTTCTCACAAAAAGTTGAATTGGTGAAGAAGAACAGTCTTTAGGTTTTGCATTTGTCATATGTTTTAACCAGCCAAATATATAATTACACAGCAACATAAGTTTCATTTAAAAAGGAAGAGCAAAAGCCAAATATAAAATATATATTTGGAAATGTGTGGGAGAGGTAAAGACACTTCCACGTGTAGAAGTGAACCATAAAACTGCAACTAAACTAATATTCAATGTGCCCATACAACACTTTGACATCCAGATGCTGATATTCCTGACACTTATTTTTCTAAACAGTCATAGAAACACAATTCTCCCATCTCTCCTTGCAAAAAGATGATACTATGTTGTAGAATCAAAGAATCTTAAAATTGTATAAGTTGGAAAAGTGCTTTAAGATCATTGAGGCCAATTATTAACCTAGCATAGCCAAGTCCACCATTAAACCATGTCACTAAACACCACGTGTACACATCTTTTACATAGCTCCAGGGGTTGTTACTCAGCCAATTTTTTCTCATGTCCAGTCTAAAACTGCTCTGGAGCAACCTGAAGTTGTTTCCTCTTGTTCTACCACTTGTTATTTGGGACAACAGACCAACCTGCACCATGCTACAACCTCCTTTCAGGTATTTGTAGAGAGCGAAAAGGTCTCCTGAGAGCCTCCTTTTTTGCAGGCTAAACAACTCCAGTTCCCTCAGCTGCTCCTCATAAGACTTGTGCTCTAGACTCTTTACCAGTTTTGTTCTCTTCTTTGGACATATAAGTTTCTCAAATATCTAGTCTGTTTGAAAATATTTGGTTTTCCTTTGAGAGAGACAGCAGTTATTATTACTGACCCTATGATTTATCTATTTTTATAATTCTTTTTAATAAGGGGTTTGGCACATCCTTTTTATTATATGACTTGGTAAGTTAATTAATTTAGTTTATAAAGCTTTTGAAACAACATTTACAAACATAATTCTGTAGTTTGGACAGATGGATTTTAGGTAACATATTTGATGTACTTTATAAATGATGAAATTTTTAAGGAAAAGTGCATTCAACCTCTATGTGACTGCATTTCATAGTGAATAGATTAAATTTTGAGTATGCATACGTTAACAGAAACATTTTTTTTTGTGAAATCCAGGTTTTACTTAGGTTGCTTTTACATAAACAAAGGTTTTCAATCTTGCAGAAATGTATAGCAGATCCTTCAATGAAGGCAATAAAATGTTGAATGTGCTAGTCTCAGTTATACATTTCATATTAATCCTCGTATATAATAATTTGAAACTGGTTTTCTGATAAAATGAAGACTTGATAAAATATACTGATCACAAACATGAATTTATTTAAATCAAAATATTGGATGCTAAAAAGATCACCTGGAAACATTATTACTGGGTAAATTGATGTTTTCCTTTTTCAAGTATGATGTCTCCTCCTTCTTAAAGTTTCTTTTGACCAACAGGAATTGGTCAAATTTATGATGGATATTGTTTATGTAATATAAATAAGAAATATTTTGTAGCAAGCATAGAAATAGACTGTTCATTAAATGTCATAAAACTTTAAAGAGGTTGCAAAATATTAAGAGTTAATGATAAAAAATAAAAAGACATAACCTTTGAAATATGGAGATTTTTGTGGAAGATATGAAATTAAAATGCGAATTACTAAAATCCAATTTGCACAACTTGAACTTAAAATAGAATCAACAAGTCTAAAACAAATGAAAAATATAACACAAATTACTTTAAAATTAATAAGTCATCTTCAGTTTTCAATCTGAAATGTTAGTGTCTCTTTAGTTTAAGGTCATTGTCACACTTAAGATATTAAGGGTCTTTATTTTATTATTTTTACAGACTTGAAGGCAGCCAAGCAGTATGCTACCATTGATCTTCCAGTAGTCATCATCCTTTTGTGTAGAAAAAAAGTGTTTTTTAAAAAAAGTAATATTTTTTTCAGACTGAATGCAAATAACTACACGACTGAAGCATTTTTGAAATTATTATTTTAGAAAGTTTGTTTTCAGTCCCCTTGTGGATAACTTTTCACCTCTGTTATTTGGCCTTTTAAGAGCCTTTCTGATCCAATATTAATGCAAATTACATTGTCATGTTTTGTGACTTTTCTACACTTATAACTCATCTATAGCCTAGATTCACAGACTTTTTTTTTTTTAATGGATTTGCAGCTAACCTATGGCTCCAGCCATGGTCAGTTGCCTTCAGTATCACTGATGTATGCATTGTGCTGATAAGTACTGTGGTTCATTTTCCCCTTGGCTAAGCACAGTTAAAAAAATAAGGGGGAAGGGGGGGGCTGGAGCGGGGGGGGGGGAGGGGGGGGGGGAGAGGGTAGGAGGGAGCACAGCCACAGAGAGAAACTCTAAGACTAATAATTACCTTAGCCTGAGATGGGGATGGCAAAACACACTTGATTGCTTTCTAACCTTCAGTAACATGTAATGAAATATGGCTGCTTCAGGACAAAAGAATATGTGATAGCTTCTTGTCATTTTAATGTTATTCCATTGAATTCCTCAAAACTGCATTTCACTCAACATTATCAGTGTGATAATGTTTTAATTAAAGGGCAAATCTTGGTCTAATTATGAATTCTTTCCCCACATCAAAAGGACTGTCCCTATTATTCACAGTCATAATTCCATATTACATTTAATTTGTTAGTTAGTTAGTGTGAACAGAGTATCCTAATATATAAAGAATCATTTGTTATGATTCAGTAATCTAGCAAAGCTTGTTGAAAGGTGAACTGATTAGTATAGTAAAAAGAAAGAAGATTTCAATCTTATGGAACATATTAAGAAGTAAATTTTATGTGCAAGAGTATTTGTATCACATAGGAATACAGGAAAGACTGTTCTTCCAATATGCATTTTACTGTATCATACAATTTTATCCATTTCTTGGCCTGAAAAGGAAATAAAAACCCCAAACAACAAAACTTTTAATTCCTTGCTAGAGAGATTTTAATTCAGGAGCAGTGGTAGGTACTGTATGACAAGTAAAGGTTTTGTGATATTATTGTATACAGATTGTAAAGATCCAAGGTAGACCTGGCCAGATAAATGGATAAACTCAGAAATTATGTGTATCTCAAACTGCTCCAAGAAATGTCTTTCTGTATATCTGCATGTTTACACAGGTTCTGTTATTAGCACTCTATAATTTCTTTATCTAAAGTTAAAAAGTGAAAATCAGTAATGAATCAACCAAACTGTAGAATCATATTGATATGTACCTGCTTAAAACTAAGAAGAGATTTGAATATAGATTGTCATGCTTCTTTTATCATAATTTGGTTTTATAAAAAAATCACACCTATTCTTTCCTAATCTTGCTACAAAATTCGTGTAGCTATCTCTAAAAATCCATCTGTTTGGGAGGTCTTTCTGTATTATAAACATTTGCTATGTCATGTCATCTATTGACATCATCAATAACTCACTGCTTTTATGGCTTGCTTCATCTGCAGATGTTTTTAGAGTATATACAACTGAGCATTTGAGGAACAGCAACATTCTAGAAATATTATTTCCAGAGCTATCTAAGCAATGAGATCTTGGAATTAATACCTTGTCCATTTCTCTTTCATTTTTACTGGTGTCATCTGCAGAAGTAAAGTTGGCTTTATTGACTTCAAGATTTACAGATAAACTGGGTTACCATAACATTTTGCAAACACATTCTTAATATTAGTATTAGAGTTTCCTTCAGGCTTTTGAAATGACTGCACTTACCAAGCTTTGGTTCATTTTTTTGTCCTGGGTCAGTAAACCAGATACCTTCCAGATAAAACTGAAGTGGGAAATCTGCTTCAGGAGTGTATACAATATGATCCAGCTCTTAGTGTCACTCATTTTTGAGTGACAAACGAGTTAATCTTAGTTAAAAACATTAAACCACATATAGTCTGGTGCTGTATCCCAGAACTGGGGACCACCTCAGTATTTTACTACATAGCCTTTAGTTTGTCTGTGTTGTACCAGTTTTCAGTGTCTGAATTTGAATCTTGAAAGCTGAAACCTGAAATCTGACTCTTGAATATCTGTATGCTTGCTTTAGGTCTCCCATGCATTTGTGTGGAGAGCTTAGCAGTGAAATTCACAAGTACACACTGAGTAATTACATGTTGCTGGACACAACTAAAGTTAAGGAGAAATGTCTTTTTTACACTGGATTTTCTCCAGTGTTTGAATGTCTTTCCAACGGATGTAGAGGAGTATCATCTTTAGGTCTTTGCTCTGTATCGTCTTCCAATAATTCCTGAGACCTTTCTCCTAGTTAGGGTCATTCCTTTAAATGAACACATAGCAATGACAATCATACCTCACTCCAGCTATAGCTAGGTAGAGAGTAGTCACTCATGGTATGATAAAACAGTCCAAATTCCCTGTTTCTTCTGCTGAAGCTGAAAACCATATGTGGTTTGTTTTCAGGAGGGAGAGAAAACTAGGAAATGTTGACAGCTGTGAACTGAGATTACCCTCAGCCTTCCCTACACAAACTGCTCCATTTTGCACAGAATGAAACAATTTAAAAGTATATAAAAAAAAAGAAGTTCTATATGCTCAAATAAGAAGGGTGAAGTGGTTGCGATTCTCTAGCCTACTGTTTATTTCAGTGGATAAAAACCCTGATTTTCAGAATCTCTCTGCGTCTTTGTATGATACAGGACATCTGACTTTTTCCTAAGCTATCAGAACATTTTCTGAGAAATTCTACATTCCTATAGCATCTAATTTTTCTGATACAAATTGCATTTTAAAAGTCACAATGCAGCTAATTGAAAACCCTGTTATAAGGCGTATCTCATTAAATACTGAAATGCAAGCACCTCCCGAGTGAAATGTGGCAGCTGTTAAACAGTGAACGGCAATACTGCACAAGCACTCAGGACAGTGAAAAAGAACATTATATCTAATTGAAACTGCAGGAGAATTGCTAGTAAACAGAATGCAATTATCCAAACTGGAAACTGTCCAAAATACTAGGGTTAACATATATGCTTTTTCCTTATTTTTTAATGTTAGGGGAGACAGAAAATGAAACTGATAGTGTGCTACATTAATGTGTAAATCATTAGAATTTGTGACACTAATGTGTAAATCATTAGAATTCCACTTGCTTCTTTCAAATCAAAAGAAGATCCTCTTTGCAAGAAAGTCTGCTACATTATAGGATCGGAATAAAGATAACTCAGCAGGAAACGTCATCAGTTTACCTCCTTCAGTGTAGTTGTCCTTTTGGGTCTCGTCAGTTGTGCTCTGCACAAACCCTGAACTCAAAGTCTGTGTGCTGGCTAAGAAACACAACATCTCTTGAAGAGCGGTTTTACAGAGTGATGTAATATGAAAACCAAGCACCGGTAAGAAGGTACTCTTTTTCTTGCAGCATGATGCTGTTTTGTGGTGGTGTGAGGTATTTGGCAGCTCTTTCATCTCCTTGGCATTCATTTATATCGCCACCTGTATATTTGCTGAAGCAAGCTTTTGGTCAGTCCTTTGCATTATGCTCTTTCAAATAAAAAAGTTTTGTAACAGATTTTATTCTTTTAATTTTTTAACATAAAAAATAATCTTTATTTCATCTGCAAGATGTTCTTCCCTGTTCGTCATGTGTGTTATGTCAAATAAAACATGCTTCCTGTCCCACTGATATTAACAGTATGTTGAGATTTATTCAGGTTGAGAAAATGCATCCCTTTAAAATTATCACCTTCAATCTACAACTCTTCAGGAAGGAAAGCATTTGTAGACTAGAAATGAGGTAGAAAATCCCATTTCCTTTAGAGAACTGAGACTGCTGCCCTGAAATACTTCCTCAGAAGAAAATAACAATCAAACTAGAAATAGAAAAGATAACTGTGCAGCGAGAAAAGCTTTTTAATGTGTTGTTCATTGCCAGGAGGGTTACAAATAAAAAGTCCACACTAACTGATGAGATAATTCCTGTCAAGTTATTTGAGGTGAATGGAAAAACAATAGATGTAAATAAGCCACTTTACAAAAAAGATCCATGCTTTTTGTGATTAAGATATTACATAGTTATACAGCTGTTTTATTAAAGTTGAGAGGCTGGAGAGAGACAGAAAAATGATTAAGAATGCCTGGAGAGATGGGGCAGAAGACAGATGGATGAAGGCAAAACTTTAAGTGAGCTTTTTTTTGAGAGAACAGAGTGATGTAAACAAAAGGACATGTCTAACAAAAACATTTGAAGTATTGAGAGTATCTGTAAATATACAGAAAATGGTATGACTTGAGGGATGATGAGAATGTTTACATTCTGGTCTGGTCATTGTTATAAATTTTTTAATTTTTTTTTTTTAAATTTTGATAAATTTTAGTACTAATACACAACTTTCCCTTAGGTAGGTTTGACTGTTTACTGGGGGCAGCTTCCAGAAAACCTACAAAGCTGAGATGATAACAGATAGTACCTGAGGATATTGATGTTCCTCCTGTGCTAAAAGTTAGTGTGTTGTGCAGCTCTTCTTGAAGATGTGTGATGACCTGAGATCCAGATTTGAAAATAGAGGTTCTTAAAGGTCTGAAGTGATGCTATGAAGGTAGCTGAGTCACTGTAGCAGAAGCTAGAAATGAGTTTACCATGGTGATAGACAGACAACAAATCACATAGCTTCAATTTGTTTATTGGATGAAGAGTGCTCTCTGGGCATGTTGTGCATGTTTTTATTGAGAAGACTATACAGTAGTTTACATAAAGGAAAAACATTAAATAAACCTACTAACAGAGAAAAAATATTAAAGCAGGTGCATAGGTATTAGTATGATATCTGTAGCAATATTCCTCTGTTAGTATTCTATGTTACGTGTCTTGCACAGAAAGCATTTTCTCCAGTAAAAACTAAAAAGAAATCAAAGACAAATATTACCTTTCCATCCATGTAATGGTATAGTAGAATGACATGTTAATGTCAGTGTTGCAGGCTGATAATATAGAATTACCATTTTATCACTCACAGATGCAATTCACCTGCCAGAACTAATACAGACCACTTAGATTCTGACCATTAACCCCTATCAGAGGTTCTGATATTGTTCTATGAACTAATATGAACCAATGTGAGCATAATTCTGATACTGTTGTCATTGTACATTAATGTAGCTGCTCTCTTTGGCAGTAGCAGGGTCTTGCAGTGATTTTGAAAGAATAAAGTTAACAGGTGCTTTTAGGAATACTATTTAATGTGTATATCATGAAGAGCTACTGCAATTGTTAGGTCATTATCAGCATAATTATTAAGAATATATTTTTCTCATATGTATAAGAAGAGAACGGGAGTTAAACATAGCATGATCATGCAGAAAATTTTACATTTTCTTTAAGAATACCTTGTTCTGGAGTTGAAATATTTACTGTTGCCTAAATGTTCTTCTTCTTTATGGTTAAGAAACTCTTTGCAAATGAAAGAAAAATAAATAACCTCAGTGATTTGGGATGGACCGGCATGCTCCTGTGGGCTTACTCACAGCTGGATGATCAAATTTGAGACCCCTGTGTTAAAACTTAGGCTGAAATAGAAAAACTGGATAAAATTTCAGGAAAATTCTGCTAATGAAGCTACTGAATACTAATAATGCTCTTATGGACCTGACAATAATGGAAATGTTGGAATTAGACAGTGAACAGTTGTTCAGTGTTACTGAGGTAGAAGATAAGGAATTAAAGAAGTCCTGGAAGTTAAAGTCAAGACTATCAGAAAACAAAGATACTGAGTTCAAGTTAGGTTTCTTGTTTATTTCGTACTACAAAACAGTCACAGACATCTTTTCTAAATGGGTCTCCTATATATTTTTTTGTGCCTGTAGACATAAGTCAGGGTATTGCCAAGACTTCCCAGCAGTTTCCTCTTTTTATAAGAGTAAAAATGGAGAACAGTCAGCATTTTATCCAGCTTTATTATTCTGATACAAAAACTAAGATGTAATACCTTTGACTGAATATTAAATATTTGTGTTAAATAATCAGTAGTTAAGTAGGAGGAGAAAGATCATGCATCTTCTCTGGTTCCAAAGATTTATTAATATTTTAAAATTATCATTTAGTGGTAGCATATGAAGAGGATTTCGTAGATTAATACACTCTGACTAGAAGCGATTCATTTCAGTTGTAATTTTACATCCAGGTACACAGTATTTAAGAAATCAAATTCTGCTCTCCTGTGTGCTGCATTATATACAGAAAGTCACTTACACAGGTATGAAATTAACCATGCTACAATGAGGATTTCTGGATGGTATTCCAAGACAGCATTTTGAATATATTTTTCTCTTTTTTTTCCTCTACTGTGAATTAATAGTGTTTATATAGAACCATGTCTTAAAGAATCCTTTTCTATTTATTTTCATTATGTAGGTGTTTATAACTAACACATTTTATGTGTTAGTGCCAGTTCATTCTCCCCTTGTAGAAAGATTTTGATACACAAAATAACTCTTTAACTTACTGCCTCTATTCTGAACCTTATTGCTTTTTCCAATAACTGAGAAGCAGTTGCAAAGAATCATGTATTCCCCAGCTAGCTGGCCTTTTCAAGGAAGATCCTTGAAGGCAATCAACACACTGATATATTGCATGCTTTCTCATTTTGAAATTTCTAATAAATTAATACAAGGCAAATATTTGTACATTAAAGGTTAAATACTTTAAGTCTTTTGACAATAATTGAGTGTATTTTCAAGAGAAGTTTAATTTTGATAGAGATTTTTTTTCCTTTAAATTTCATCACCATTTGCCTCAGATACTAAATATTTCATACTACTGACTGATAATTCACAGTTGGCATAATTAAGTATACAACAGTCAGATCTAATTTAAAGGCCTCCAACTGCAACTTCACTAAGAAATACCATTCCATAAATAAAGTTAATGTTTACTCAGTGGCTTTATATCCACAGAAGCAATATTCACACACACATCATCAGAATTGCAATAGCTGAAACTGTAGGTCTCCGATCAGCCTATGTCCCAAAAGAAGGATTAGATGCTCTTGATTGAGATGTGTCCGTAATAAATCTCAGAATAGCTGTTGACCTCATTAACATCTGTCTGGTCATGGCAACACCTCTTTAATTTTTAACACTGAGATAAGCCTTGCAAACTGTATTTTCAAAGGAATTTCTCCAAGCATGCTTGCAAAAGCACCTGAACACCTAACCAACAAAGGTGTTTTTATAAATCAAATTGATGAGAGTTAGATGATTGTTTTGGAAAATCTACACCTATCTTTAATGCACTGAATTACCTTTCTAAAATATTAGCGCTTAGGCATCTTTAATAAAATAATCATAAAAAGGCAAAAGAAAAATCGAGACAAAACTGTGCCTGCGTACAGCAGTATACTGTCCAGAGTAACTTTCCCTTTTCTACTTGGTATATATAATGGACATACAATGAGTAAGGAATAGGACTTGGAGTTCAGAGCATGGCAAGTATGCTATTCAAAGAGAATATATTTTCTTACCACATACATAATTATCCAAAATACTGTGAGCTGCTATAACCTTTTTTCTGCTTTCACACACCATGAAAGCAGCAGAAATATGAGATAGCTCTGACACAGTTTATCAGATGGAGTGAGAAGATTATTTTGTGTTCAATTATGAAGTGGATGGACAACCCCTCTCAGTCTTCATTCACAAAGCTCCCCAAAAGTCAAGCAAGCAAGGCTGAAATTCATCAGTCAGAGGTTATCATAAACAGTTTGAAAACATTGTAAAAATTTAATCTATTTTTTCCCATTGGTAGAATCATAGAATCATTCTGGTTCTTGTTATAGTTGTTATTCTTGTTGATTTTCCTTCCTATGTCAGAATATTAGATAACTCCTTAATATCTCCTGAAAAGAAGTACCTGAATTAGTGCTTAAGGAAGTGCATCCACATTATTCTCTTTCTAGCTCTTTAATCATAATAGTACTGGAAGTTGGCCTTGTCAGAAAATCAGCTTTAGAAATCTTGCCTTTGTGGACAAATAAAATCTCAAGTCACTGTAAACCAAAATTGAAAATCTCACAATGCCATTCACTTCTGCTTAATCATGGCTGCATACCACATGTAGAAATGGACAATTTCTCAGATTCCTAGTTCTTAAGAGGTACACTGTAGAGGAAAACTTATTCATATAGATGCCTAAGCTATTGGAAACTAGTCCAGACTGTTACCTTGTTATGATAGAGTAGCATCAAACATTCTTACATAGAAAGATGTCCCAAGACTTATCCTAAACTTTTCTGAATTCTTCTAGTGTTTTTTTTGTCTGTTTATAAGGTTGGGGGGGGTGCTCTGGTTTTTTTTTATTTGTTTGTTTTTGTTTTTTTTTTTAATAAAAGTTGGAAGTCTCAAACAATATGAATTTTTCCAACTACTTTTTTTGTAGACTAAAAAAAAACTTCCCCCCCCCCCCCTCCTCTTCCTTAGCAAGATGAAATAATGCATGAGGAAGAAGGAACTTATGTGGATGCTGAATTCTTTATTTGCCAGGAACTGTCCTTTAATCTGTTCTCTTCTTCAGTCTGAGTTCCTATCTGTTCATGTTTTGAACCTAAACATGGCAGATTTTTTTCAGTTTTGTTTTGTCTTTGAAAACTAACAGAAAAACATGAGGATACTTCAGCTGTTGTTTTGCACTGATTTCAGAAGCAGCAAAGATGGGGACCAGCTGTTTAGTATGACAGAAAAATGATGGAGAAGAAAAGCTATAGGACAGTGATCCAAAGAGGGATGGGGCAAAAGGGCAAAATTTTCCTTCATTTTTAATCTGTGATAGTTTTGCTAAAACTATTTGTCTTTAAATAGAAATAAGTACTAGGTGGGACTACCCTTTGCAAGTACACCACCACCTTGGCACTTCATTTGGAGAAGAAATTGTCCTCAGGGTAGGGTATGTTGGATGAATAAATGCAATATGAATATTGTTTCAGGCCAAAGAGCTTTAGGCAAAAAGTAACTATGCATGGTTCTTTCTAGTGCAAAAGAACACTCAGAAAATGTAGAATCGAGATGGAAAACCTGGAAATTATTGATAAAGTTATGGACATGTGTGTGACATAAGGATCAGGAGTTAAATCATGAAGTCACCGCCCAGAGAGTTACTCTGTGGTCCACAATCATAGAATCATAGAATTATTTAAGTTTGAAAAGACAATCGAGTCCAACCATAAACCTAACACTACCAAGTCCACCACTAAACAATGTCCCCAAGCACCACATCTACACATCTTTTAAATTTCTCCGGGGATAGTGACTCCAACACTTCCCTGGGGAGACTGTTCCAGTCTTTTACAATCCTTTCCATTAATAATTTTTTCCTAAGGTTCAACCTAAGCTCCTCTGGTGCAACTTGAGCCCTTTACCTCTTGTCCTATCACTTGTTACATGGGAGACAAGACCAACACCCAGCTGTCAACAACCTCTTTTCAGGTTGTAGAGGGAAGCAAGGTCTCCCTTCAGCCTCCTTTTCTCCAGGCTGAACAACCCCAGTTCCTTCAGCCGCTTCTCATAAGACTTAAGATCTAGACCCTTCACCAGCTTAATTGCTCTTTTTTGGACATGCTCCAGCACCTCAGTGTCCTTCTTGGAGTAAGACACCCAAAATTGAACACGGTATTCCAGGTGCAGCCTCACCAGTGCAGAGTATAGAGGGATGGTCACTTCCCTAGTCCTGTTGGCCACACTTCTTCTGATACAAGCCAGGATGCCCTTGGCCACCTGGGCACATTGCTGGCTCATGTTCAGATGGCTGTTGACTAGAACCCCCAGGTTTTTTTCTACCAGGCATCTTTCCAGCCACTCTTCACCAACCCTGTAGCATTGCAAAGGGTTGTTGTGACCCAAGTGCAGGACCCAGCACTTAGCCATGTTGAACATCACATGACTGGTGTCAGCCTATCAATCCAAGCTATCTAGATCACTCTATAAAGCCTCCCTACTGTCAAGCAGATCAACACACCCACCTAACTTGATGTTGTCTGCAAACTTGATGAAAGTGCACTTGATACCCATATCCAGATCATTGACAAAGATATTAAACAGAACTGACCCCAATACTGAGCCCTGAGGAACACCAGTTGTAACTGACTGCTAACTGGGTTTAACTCCATTCACCACCACTGTCTGCGCCTAGCCATCCAGCCAATTTTTTATCCAGGAAAGTGTGTGCCTATCCAAACCATGAGCAGCCAGTTTCTCCAGGAAAACACTATGGGAGACAGTGTCAAAAGTGTCACTAAATTCCAGGTAAACAAAAGCCACGGCCTTTCCCTCATCCACTAGGTGGGTCTCCTTGTCACAGATGGAGATCATGTTAGTCAGGCAGGACCTGCCTTTCATAAGCCCATGCTGACTTGGCCTGATTGCCTGATTGTCCTGTATGTGTCTCGTGATGGCAGTCAGGATGACCTGCTCTATAACCTTCCCTGGCACTGAGGTCAGCCTGAAAGGCCTGAAGTTCCCCAGATCCTCCTTTCAACCCTTCACGTAGATGGGTGTCAAATTTGCTAACCTCCAGTCAACTGAACCTCCACAGTTAGCCAGGACTGCTGAGATATGATGGAGAGTGGCTTGGTGAACACTTCTGCCAGCACCCTCAGTACCCTGCAGTGGAGACCATCTGGCTTCACAGATACGGGTACGTCTAAGTGGTATAGTAGGTCACTAAGGGTTTCCCCTTGACTCATGGGGGCTTCATTCTGTTTCTTGTCCCTGTCTTCCAGTTTACAGAGCTGGATTCCCTTAGAACAACAGGTTTGCCAGTGACAGGAAAAGTGGCAAGAGGCACAAACTTGTACACAGGAAGTTCCACTCCTTTACAGTGAGGGTGGCAGAGCACTGGAACAGGCTGCCCAGGGAGGTGGTGGAGACTTTCAAAACCCGCCTGGATATGTTCCTGTGCAACATGCCCTAGGTGAACCTGCTTTGGAGGCGTGGGGGCTGTGGCTAGACTAGATGATCTCCAGAAGTCCCTTCCAACCCTTAACATTCTATGATTCGCACGACAATCTGCTCCATAACCTTCCCTGGCACAGACTGACAGGTATGTAGTTCTCCGGATCCTCCTTCTAGCCCTACTTGTAGATGGGTGTCACATTTGATAACCTGCAGTCAAGTAGAACCTCCCCTGTTAGCCAAGGCTGCTGGTAAATGATGAAAAGTGGATATATTCATGCAAAATTTTATTTCTTTGCTGAAATATTCATTGTCTTAAAGTATCCTTTGGACTTTCATTAGGGAAACAAGTAGTTTTACCATTTCAGTGTGAAATGTTGTAATTTCTATGTTTATTTTCATCATTGTAACATACCAACTTCAGTGACCTTGTTTTCAATTGATACAAATATACATAGGGTAAAAAGGAATTAATTCACTCTGGCTAAATATCACACAGCTTACTCAGTGGCTGCCAAGAAACTTTTTTTTTTCTTAAATGATCAGTAAAAGTTCAAAACACGTCTTTGATCTCTGTTAAGGTTCAGTGCATTGCTCTCTTTTTTTTCAGTTCCTGTCACTCTTCTTAACACTACCTCTTTATTTCTGGAATTCTTGTAAACATTAGTCCTTCAAGTAAAGCATAATTCAGCTTCAGGTTTAGGAAAACTCACAGGGGAGGAGGAGTTTGGACTACTATTGGAAGAGAGTTACTATGTTATCTGGAAGGCCTATTAACCTTTGATTATAAATGCTAAATAAACACAATAGAAAAGTTGGTATTTCGAGGAATGGACTAGGAAGGGTGGCAAAAGGGAGTAATGGTTTCATGAGGAAACATGTTACTTAGTCGCCAAATAGACATCACCTTGGTGAGGAGCCACCACAGGATATGACTGGTTTGCTTGTATTAAAGAGTAAGTGCTTGCTGCTCTATTGCACATTTAGTATCCTGTGAATGACATCCAGAAGATAGGTATTTGCTATGTGAAAGAAACTCTTGCCTTCCTGTAATTTTTTTTTTTAGATGCTATGAATTATACACTTTGAAGTAGTCCTATCTGCTTTCACTGATCCTTATAGTTCCTTAACTTAAAAGAGTGTATGGGTTATTGAATATAAAGAGTTCAGCAGCCTTCCTTTTCACTTCAAAGATATGCCTTCCCTCCTAAATCCAGTTAAAGAATTCTTGCAGAATATGGTGCAGTCTTTCTCATGCCCTCCATACAGATATTGATCAGTAAACCCTGCTTGAAACGTTTCAACAAATCTTACAAGTGACAAGATCAATCACTGCTCTTAAAAGTGAGTTGTGTAAGGTTTTTAGACTGTCTAGATTACTCCATTAGGTTAAAAAGGAGCAAAGTAATAATTTACATTAAGGTCACTGCTAATTACAACTTTAATCTTGCAAAGTTTAAAAGTGTGAATAACTCACAGGAGAGTAATTCAGCTTCTGAAGTATATGAATTCAAGGCCTAAATAGCATGAACGCAGACTAAAATAGATATGTGCATTCCAAGCCCTTGGTTAGATCAGATAATTTTTTGTTTGTTTGCTTGCTTTCATTGGGTTTCTATGTGGTTGTGGTTTGGGTTTTTTTTGGGGGCGGGTTGGTTTTTTGTCAGAGGACCTGGATTGTCAATAACTGTTTAGGCCAGCAGTTGAACGTATAGAGCAGTAATAAGCCATGCAGTCAGTCATTTCATGAACTGACCATATGTTAATTCTGACATAAATTCTGATCACAGTTTTTGCTTTCATCTGCTTTCTGCCCACTTATTTATATTCCAATAACATGCTTGAAAAATCTTGATCGCAGGCCAGTTTCAAATATTCCTTATTTATACGGTCAAATTGCTTAAGAAAAGTTTCTTCCTCTGTCCCGATAAAGTAAAATATTGTTCCTGGAAGCAATCAATCTTCTCCTGTTTAGACACATAAGATCCAGCATTTCTAATTATTTCAGGGCTAAAGCCAAGTTTTTTATGCACTGGTGCAGTAGATTTCAGCCTCCCGCTAATGTTATTCTTAGACCTTACAGGTCTTAAAATTTCACACTTCTAACAACCTTCAGTTTTTCTGAATAGAAGCATTTGGAATCCTTACGTGAACATTGTGTATATAGGTTAGATGCTAGTGGTGCATTTATACCTGTACCAACAGAAAAAGTGGTGAGGAAAATTCATGAATAAAGCTTTTGAAAATTTCTGTTTTCAATGCAGGTTAAAATCTTAAGATGTGCACATTAAAATCTTAGTATAGGTATTACACATGTTCAAATCACTTGTGAAGAAAGTGCTAATTCTCAGATCAATCTGATTAAGCTTTTATCCTTTATTATGAAATATTGCAGAGTTCTGCAATGGCATATTGAAGTACTACATGTAACTTACTTGCAACCATGTCAAGGACTTATATGTAGGAAAACGGAAGTTAATGTTTTTAGCATGCCCTGGTTTATTTCTTGAAACCTACTTTTCCAAAAATAAATAAATAAAATCCCGAGACAATTTATAGGATTTAATAGAATGTTTTATGCAGCCTTGTAAACAGTGCATTTAAGTGTTCTACATTATAGAATTTCTATTTGAGTCAATCTTTAAATGTCATTAAAATCTGTAAACCGATTCAAACATGAAAAAATGTGTCAAGAATTACAAAAGTATATATTTGGAAATGGTAACCCATAATGTAAATATTGAATTCTGCATAATTCTAGTCTTTTACTTATATCATTTAATCATTAAATTATGGAAATTCAAATTAAAAATGTTCTCTGTTATGATTTGAAATTCATAAAAAGACTCATAAGAAAATTAAGAAACATCAGATCCATTTAAAGAGAGGAAAAAAGGACTGTAGAATTGCATTCATTTTTATTTCTAACCGATCTTTTCATATATGTATCAAATATTGCAATGTTTATGAGTCATAATCTTTTCTGACTATTCTTATAAACAAACATAAATCTGTATATGCATAAAAAGTAGTATTTGACAATGAATATTACTAGCAGTAATACCAAATACTTTTTTTATTTTCTTTAGATCTCTATCCTGAGACACAACAACAGGATGTGCCTCGGAGAAGAGTAAGTTAAAAAATTCCTTGTCCTTGATACTTTTTGCATAATAGTAACTGGATACTGTATCTTGAGTTTCAGTGAAATGAATCCGTTACCCATGAATTTTAAAAATAGTAAGCCATGCCCACTGAGCCCTATTTTCCAAATCCGACACTGTTTATTCAAAATTAACTTCGATTTCAGTAGGAGCTTTACTTAAGTAACAGTCTTTTGAGTACATTAAAATTAAGCTTTAACAGTTTTAGTAAATTAGTGTCAAACATTTAAGCAGCTATGTTTCTCACGATCTCCTAGAATTTTATGGATAGAAAAACATAAGTGATTTGGTTGCTTCAGGTAGCTTTCCTCCAGAAAAGAAGAAAGATGAGACATGCTTACAAAACAATAAAAAAGAAAGGATATGATAAAGTACACTTATCAGTGCCTTTTCATTGATGTACATCTTCCATATGTAAAGACCATGTGTAAAACTATTCTCATGTGCTTAACTACCTATTAATCACTGGGCTTTTTCCTTTCTCTTTGTCTAAAATGTCTACCTTCTGTGTAGTGCTTGGAAAGTTGTTTTTTATTGTAAAAAAAATGACAATGCTAATAAAAAATTTATGTCTCTCTCTCACATAGTATATTTCGTGAGTTTTAAAACTGAAGCATTTTTCATGTCCACATTTTGTATTGTTTTGCTTTATGTCAGTAACAGCAGGTTCAAATGCCAGTGACTCAATGACATGGCTTAAGCAGAAATGAACAGTATCTGCTAACTGATGGTATCAAGGGAATGACTAGCAGCAAAGTCTCTGCTATGACAGTTATTTGCTGAGTCAAGTAGTTGTCATACTGTTTTGCAACAGCAAAATTAGTGCAATGTAAGTAATATTTTTATGTGATTTTTAAGTGATATGATGTTAAATTACAATGCTGGCTGTTAATCCTTATTTCTCTTTGTTAAAGGTACCATAAAGTGTGTTTGAGTTAAAAAAACAAAGTTACTGTAATGCTGCAGTTATAAAAGAGAGCATGAACACACTTGAAATATTGCCTTTGTTTTCATGAGTTTAGGACTTGGGTTTTAGAACAGTGACTAACCCCAATCCCTAAAGAAACAGAAGTTCTCTAGCCTGGAAAATTAAACTTGTGTCACTGCTGTTACAGATGAGTGATTCAGATCACTTACAAAATCACCATCAAAAGTATTAAACAAAGTGATTTTAATATGAATTTGTAAAAGAGTGACCTAAAGTTCAACAGCGAAGATCACTCTGTTAGTTACTATGTGGGAGAAACACACAAAGGAAAATCAAGTTAGAATCTAGCTAGAATGAATTATTCACACAGAGACTGAAGATGCAAAAGTGTAAGGGAGACCCTCCTACTGAGTCATGAGATTCTAAACTCTTGGTAGAGTTTAGGTGTCGCTAGATCCAATCTTAGTCCCAAACTTGGTCAATGGTCTATATCTAACAGAAGGATATAAAGGGTAAGGAAAACCTCCCATTGAGTCACGAGGTTGAGAATACTCCCCCTTGCTTTCTAAACTTTTCAGAGAGGAGTCTAGTTGCAGCTGGATGCAGTCTCAGTCCCAGACTTGGTCAACAGATTATGTCTAAAGGCTTTAGACACATGGATTTCATTAGTATAAATTCAGCATGCTATCAGTCATTTACCATGAATCTGTTGTGAATGAGAGGTTCAGCACCTTGGGTAAGGAAGGATCTCTCAGCCTCTTGTAAGGAATCTCAAACCTTGAGAGGCATTTCTGATCAAGGGAAGAGTTATCTGGTGTGCAGTGGAGTTGCCATCCAGGCAGAACTTAAATTTGGTTTATCTAGTGATCTGTTGTTGGTGAAAGATCTTGTTGCTTTGAGCAGCAACCTTGAGAGGTGTCTCAGGTCAAGGGGAGATCACCACCATGCAGCTACACTACCTACCAGGGAGAGCCCAAAGGAGGCTCACTTTGGATGTCATATTTATGGGATAAAGTGGCTGGCTCACAGTAAAATTGCATGAAATGAGAAAGGTATGCAAGAGATTCCTTGTACCCATGACATTCTTTGTTCCTTGATAAATGAATCTTGCAGCAGCCACCTGCTATTCATGCATTAACGGCATGATTGGTGTTCCAAGCTCATATGTATCATTGCTTACTTGGTAACTCTACTACTTCATGGGTTTTCTAGAGAAGCTCTTGGCCTGGTTACAGCTCAGGCCTTTATCTCCTTTGGAGTCTGTACCAGACTACAATGAGTTTTGTTAATGGGGATCAAGTGCATCTGTCAGAACTGTACACAAAAATAGATGTAATGGGTTGACAGCAGGAGCAATATGGGGAGTAAATAATCTGTACCTGGCTCCTAGGAGAATCTTTCATTTTTCTTTTCACCCAATACACAACAGCCACTAAAATCATTTGAGGTATATCTTAGATTCATTTTGTTTGTTACAGTTCCGTTCCGTTCAGCAGAGTGGTATTAATTTTCATCACCTCACTGCTTGAACATAAATCTTTATTACCTCAATTAATGAGTTTCATTTTTTCCTTCCTTTGATGTGTTTTGTGAGAATATGCTACTCTTCCAGTCACATTTGCAAGGCACTCTGAGACATCTGGCATAAACCCTTCAGGTCTGGAGCTGTGCTGCTTTCAGGCCTACCTAGAAGATGGTATTGTACTCAATTCACAAATATATTTTCGCTCTGAAGCTATTTTTTACTATTCACAGTAGTATCTTGATACCACATCAAGATATTTTCACTAGACAGGCAGAGATAAAGTTTTAATGGGAGAAAGCAAGACAAGAACGCAAAATGCAGTTTTCTTTCCTTAAAGTCATTATGTTGCACATATGAGATCATTCATAAGCAAAGTCTGAACCAAACATTTAGATGTTAGAAGGATAACTGTTTTTTTCCTAGATGAAGACATTTTCATACAGAAGACTCTATGGATGCAGTTTACTACATATGGTTGCAAGAAATACTAACAATATATTTCAAGTAAATTAGGAGGAAAAAAGGGATAGTGAACAGGAAAAGGTGTTATTTCCCCAAACCAGTATTTTGTTTCAAAATACAGTAACATCTTATGCCTTACTACCTTTTACCCATTCTTGATACGTTCTACGGTGGTATTAATAGAATCTTAGAAAACTTTAGGTTGAAAAAGACCCTTAAAATCATTGAGTCCAATCTCTAACCTAATACTGCCAAGTCCATAAGTAAACCATGTCCCTTACCATCCCACCTACTGCTACTGGCATGTAAAAATGGGTTTACTGATTTCAGATTCCTGTTTCATGCTAGGTGTCATTAGAATAAATACATTTTCACACAAAGTTCAGATTACAGAGGTAACATTATGTCAACAGAAGTCATATGACGATCTTTGCAAATTTGTAGTTCATCAGATTAATCCTGGACTGCATTAAATTCAAAGCACCTTAATTAAATTGTTTTAAATTAAAGTCTTTAAAAAGTCTTTAAACTTATTAAGGATGCTTCAGAAAAAGAATTGCTTTAGAGTATGGGAGAACAGGATCTGAACTTTTTTCAGAAACCAAACCATATGTTTTTCTGGAGAAATAAAACTGTGGGAGCAGAAATTATATTTTTAAATGATCCTGCTCGTCCTATCAAATGACAAATGTTCAACATCTACTTTTAATATTTGTTTTAATAGTAACAGAGAATGTGTATTGTAGAAAAAATTTCTAATCAATAATGTCTGGAAGCAGGCACATTTTCAATTTTAAAATTACTTTGTTTATTTTTTTCATATGGCTTCAAGTTCAATGTTTGCACATAGCGAACATTTCATAATTGTTGGTCAATTCAAAAGCTTGTCCTCCTTATCATAATAATAAAAGTTGTTATTTCTTATAATAAAATCAATCTAGATCTTTAAAAATATTAGGACTAAAAGATTCCTAGAAAAGTAGTATATGTAAAAGGACAGAAAATTATCAATTTCAGCTTTATTATTCTTTCGACATAATCACATCATTGTCCAAAGTCAACTAAACTTTTAAAGAATATTTTATTAGAAAACATCTTCACCTCTTTCTTTTCTTCTGAACAGTCGGGAGTGTTCGGGATCAAGGGAGAATAATTTCAGTCCTTATTTACAAGCAAAGGTTAAAGTTGTTATTACAACTATTATTTTGCAAATATGTGGTTAACCTAAAATAAATATAAACAATAATAAAAATGTGTAATGCAGATAATAATTTGATTGTTTGTCTCTATGACAAAACTGCCTTCCAAAGAAGCAAAAAAATAGTGCTATGTAATAGAATTTCAGATTGATACTTTTGAAAAATCTTGTACATTAAAATAAACCTGAAGAAATTGAATGGAAAAAAAAAAAGCCACTAAGAAAATAAACAAGAAATAATTATATTACACACACACAAAAATGTTTCATACAAAAAGCCAGAAGTGTTTAAATGTTCAGTTTGGCACAATCATGAGAAAAGATGATTTTTCAAAATGAAACATTGTAACAAAATCTACATTGCTCTCCAAAAATTGTTACTCAGATTCTATTTGTTACTAATTAAAGCACATGACAACAGTAGCTGTGTCATCATGCTTCAGCATCTGTACCTTAACAAGCTAAAAAAATATGTTCTTTAGGCTTTGCAATACTTTAACATATATATAAATCTATTTTTTACTGTTAGAATGAACTGAGACCATCATCTTCATATGACTTGCAGCAAAATTCTTTGAAAATTTCTCTACTTCAACTGAGCAATATTGAATTGAGGTCTAATATATGTGCTTTCTGAGCAATGAAATTGAGCAAATTTTTGTGATCTTTGGGTCCTTAGGAGTCAATTTCTTTCAGTACATTGTCTATCTCTCTGCATACAGCAGGAAGTTTTCTAGTAGTCTGTGAAGAAATTTGCTAAAAACTGTGAGCTATTCAATATAACACATCTACATCCCCCCCCTCAATATCATAAAGAGAAAATATGACATGGGTATAAACTAAGAACTCTTCTATAGTCTCATAAAATGATTAACCAACATATGGCTCAAATTAGAGTAGTCAAAAAAAAGCCTCATCCAAAAAGACCACCTACATCTATGGTTTTACTTATGAATCACTTATTTATTTCCTTGAGTATTCAAAAACGACCTGAAAAATTAGCAATATTTTCCTGTTTCTTACGCCAATGCAAAAACTTCTTATAATGGCAAAAGGGAAGTTTGTTGTCTTTCAAACAAATTCTGAACATGTTATGCCCTACATGCCCACATCAGATAACCTCACTTTTTCTTCTTTTTTTCCACATCAAATCACAGAAAACTAAATGAAAAATAAAATAGTTACATTTTGTGAAAAGAAAAAGTAAACATCCATTGGGGAGATATTAACCAACAGATGCAACCCAAGTATCTAAAATGGAAATGAGTCATCTTTTCCGCTTCAGGATGGAACCTCCCTCTCTGAAAAGCACAAAGAGAAGACCTCCAGTGTATTAAGCAACTGGCACAAGTTTCTAAACACTTTGTAATGTATGGGAGGTGACTCAGCACAAGGTTTTTGCATTGCGATAATTCGATAATTCTGTGAACTCCATAAGATTACAAGCCTATAAACAATTACCGTTACCCATGATATGAGATTTTGTAACTGCAACAAGAACAACATATTTCCTACAAAGCTTCCTTTTATATATGATCTGCTAATTTCAGTATAAAAATCCTGGTCAGCTGTCCTTTTTGGAAATTATTAATTCACCAAGTTCTTAATTTCATAGGGAAAGTTGTGTGTGAAAGTTAGGAGTGAAACTAGTCGAAGAATACCTTCTAAAACTTACATGTCAGGTGTCACTAAATTAATTATGCACATCAGTATGTTTCTGCTGTATAGAATGTATCTATTGAGTAAATTTCTTAAGGTACTTTCTTACATGGATGTTTTAATTTCACAGTCTTTACAACATATTGACTTCGTAAAATAATTTAAAAACCAATATATTTGGATTTAGGCTTTTCTGCTTTGATACTTAAAGTGTTATAAGCTTTGTGTAGGAGCCTGATCTCTACTTTTATAGTTACTATGGCTTTACAGACTTTCTGTTAATTATTTGATTATTTAATTTATCACATTAAAAAAGAATGCAAAACATTGCAGAAGTTTGATAATGTGATGGCAGTAATACATAATACATCAACACAGTTCTGATGGTACGTTTCTGAAATAACGTAAGAAAATTACTGCCATTCAAGATAAATACCATTTTCCTATTTTCTGCATGACAACAAGGGCAATGATAAACAGTGACAGTGTATTTTTCTCCTCCTGTATGTGAATCCTATCTGAAGTCAGTAAATGAGAGGTGAGGGAGCTACCCTCGGAGGGCTTGCTATGCCATGTTTGGGATAGGAAAGTTGCAGTCTTCTCTGGTTCTCGTGGCCAGCAGTCAAATGTAAGTTTTATCTGTAGCAAATATTCCTATTTTTTCCCTTACTTTTTTAATATTCGTAATGTTTCTAGTTAAACAGGCAGGGAAATTGGGCTAACAAGAACCTTATGATGTTCAAAAAGGGTATGGTCTTGCATCTGGGAAAACATAATCCAGGAGTGCTGCACAGGCTGGGATCTACCTGGCTGGAGAGCAACTCTGTGGAAAGGGAACTGGACATCCTGGTGGACAGCAAGCTCAATATGAGTGAACAGTACACTGCCACAGACAGGAAAGGCAACAAGATGCTGGGTTACATCAATAAGGGCATCACCAGCAGAGATGAAGAATTCACTATCCCACTCTACTCAGTGCTTGTCAGGCCACACTTGAAATACTGTGTTCAGTTTTGGTCCTTACTATACAAAAAAGATGTGGACAAGCTGGAGACAGTCCAGAGATGAACCACAAAGATGATCAAAGAACAGGGAAGCTATTATATGAAGAAAGGCTGAGATAGTTGAGTTTGTTCAGCCTTGAGAAAGAAGGCTTATTACCATGTTCCAGTATTTAAAGAGTGGCTAAAGGAGTCACAAGGAAAATATGAAGGATAATGGGTATAAGCTACTCCTGGACAGATTCTGATTGGGCAGAGGAGGAAAATTTTTCACAATGAGAGTAATCAATCATTGGAAAAATCTTCCAGGGAAGTGATGGCCTCCCCAGCATTGGACGCTTTTTTTGCTGAGTTCTATGATTCTTTCAACTGTTTTCTGACAGTCTTAATGCTAGGGAGGGCCAAAAACCAAATGTGTAAATTTTGTACTGATGGAAAAGTCTCTGTGAAGTTTGGATATAAGGAAGTCAGATAAGAATTTAAATGCTTTTATCTCAATTTAAAATTTTCCCTGAGGTACTTGAAGGTCTGCACTGTAGTATTTTCCATGTTCAAAGTAAAGTAAAGAGGAAATAATTTCAAATGGAAGATAAGGAAGGCAATATAGTTTTTGAGATTGTCCAGTGTTTTAAATAATTCCCTCCTCTGACTGAATTACTACAGCAGCAAGTAGGCAATATGATATAAACATAGGAGTTTTGTCCTAATTATGATGTTTCTATAAAGCACCATAGCATATATCTTAATATAATTAATGGAAACTTCACTAGACTTTTTTTGAGGTCTGTGCTGGTTTGCTGGTTTTTTCTTTGTTTATTTTGGTGTTCTTTAAAAAAGAAGTAAACACTATTAACATTATACTTGAAACAATCATCAGGTAAAATTAATTTGACAGTAGATAATTGAAGACAAACAAAGTGTTTTATTTTGCCTCTGCCAAAGAGATAAACATTTTGTATTATGCAATATAAGCAACCATATTATTTTCCTGCAGTGCAGAGTTTTGCCTGCTCATTCTCATATGGTAGATCAGGCAGTCAAATTAGTCTTTTCTTTTCCAGCCTCACTGTTTCTATGTGCTTATTCATAAACTGTTTCTAAATACCTTGTTTTGTCAGCTTGGTATTGCTAAGGAAGACCTTTTTTCAAACACTGCACCCTGTGTGTGATTTTAAACTTGATCGCAAGGAAGAAGTGAGAGGCCATTATTCAAATATTAAAAAAAAATAAATCTGAAATAATCTTCTCTACTTTATAATCATAATGGCAGGATGTTCAATATTTCTGCTCAAACAAAACAGCTGGTAGATATATTTACCAAAGGCCTTATGATGTTTGCAGTCAACTTTTCAGAAGACAACATTTATAAAACCTTTACAGTGTCTGGCAGGTGCCATGCATTTTCCTCGGGATTAGAGCTATTCAGATACTGTCTTCCACTTGAACTTCAAATCCTTTTTTCCTTTTTTAGAGACAGCTTTTTAATAGGTTTTGGAAATTAAAACCTTTTTATTTGTGTCATTATAATACCCACTACAAATTTACTTTTGGGAGTTAAATCCCAGTAAAGCTAAAGACTGCTGTAATTTTTAAGAGTGGAAAAAAAAAGAAGAGGTATAAATGTAGTAGGAATTACTTAAAGAACTAAAAAGTGTGACCTGTACCATGTCCATCTTGTTTTTTCTTTTTTTTTTCTTTTTTTTTTCTTTTTTTTTTTTAACTGAATAAAGCAAGGGCAGGTATTCTACATTATTTCCATCTTTTAATATCTAGTCCCACAGGGACCTTACTGTGTTATAAGTAGACAAAATACTGTGTTTGGTAAGACTTAGTTTTAGCAACAATAATCAGTTAATAATTCCATTTTGAAAGTGAAAAAGAAGATCTGAAGAAGAGAAGTTTAACTGTTTTTCTAACTGATTTTACTTCTTTAGAGCCCCACAAGTAAGTGAAAAAGTAGATTCCAGCTTTCCAGATTCTAGATTTCTAGTGTATATAAATTTGGGAAAAACACAAAGAGATTAGGAACTAAAAACAAATGCTCAGAAAGAGGGTCCTTAGAGAGTTACTTATAAATTTTCCTCCTTTTAGTGCTTTTTTTAGTTAAAGAACATGTTTAATTCCATAGTATACCTTAAAGTAAGCTAAATGTAAAATTAAACTGGAAAAAAAGTCTTTAAAACCTCAGTTACAGAATACAGACTACTGAAAGACCCCTGGTGTTTTGGGAACCAGGATGATATATTGTTCATGTTAGAAGTGAAAAGCACTTTTTTTCCTAGTTTCTGAAGAAAAGATTTCTAAGGATCATCCTTTCACACTCTCTGGTTTCCCACAAATCTCCAGAGGGCAAATGAAAGGAACATCAGCAAAGAGCCTTTCTTTTGTTTTCCTGAAACAGATAAGAATCTCCTCAAATTTCAACCACTCTCAAGCTGAATGGAAGTGTGTTCATCTTTTTTACTTGTTTGCCTTTTATTCTACAAATGCTTATTAAATGAAACTCCTGTCCATTCAGCAAGGCTTTGGCTGTTCTCTGCTGAACAGTACGCATGCAGTTCAGTCCCATAAACTTCCACACTGCTAAAGTTTCCAGCTATCTACTTCTCACCCAGCAGCCCACTATGATGTTGTGCCTTGTGGATTCTTCTGTGCTAGTGCAGGTTCTTATGGCTTCTTCTTTAGGATCCTAAGGACACTGTCTTCATTGATTAAAAGCATTGCTACCAAAGAAACTAAGAGGTATAGCTCCAAGAACAAAAACAGTCTGATAAAAGCTGTTTCTCACCACAGCAGCTTTAGTTGCTTTCAAGGTAGCACTGGGCTATAGGTTTTGTTTGTCATTATTGTGTACAGTAAAGGGAAAGGATGGAAAAGGCTGTGAGAAGTTACACTGAGATTTCTAAAGAAATGGAAAAATGAGCACAGGGCTTGCTGGCACAAACAGACATATTAGTGGAGAATAAAGAAGAAACAAAGACTCTGAAAAAGGTGAAAAGTGCATTAGGAAAGAACTGGAAACGTGAGAAGGACTACAAAAGTGTGATGAAACTTATGTTATCAGCTTCACATCATGCACAGACTGGGAAAACTCCACAAATGCCTGTAACATTTACATTTTGGTCACCTGGAAAATTTTCCAAAGAGCTTTCTGTAAAATTGACATTTGTTAATTTTTTATTGTCTTGGGTTGGCCTCCACAGGTTTCCAGCTTAGATCTTCCCTGATACATAGCAGTGTTTTTTAAGACTAAGAGAGATTTAATCAACATTTAGCTATGTGTATTTAATATCTTATTGGTTGTGAAATATATAACCTAGAAATACTTTGTTTATTGTTGTGTAAGAAACATTATGTTAACAAGGATTTTAAAAACTCTGGGATGAAATGCCAGGCAGAAAGCAGTCTCCTCGTGACACTTTTAAAAACCAACCAACCAACCAAATAAATGTTACGAAAAAAAGAGATAACACTTATATAAGAATTTCCTAAGTAATCTGACACATTTGTATACCTTCATAATGTGGCTGGATATTTCAGATGCTTTCCTTCTAAAGTGAGATGGAGTGGTCTTTTCAGCTTTGAATATTTAACTTATTTTAAACCCCTCAAATATTAACAAACATTCTGCAGATATGATTGCTGTATGAACACTCGATGCAATGACTTCTCACCCGTGTATATAACAATTTGAAAACATATTATTTTCTAGTTTAATCACTTTTGTCTAGCTTTCTCCAAAAGCAATTCTGAAAGACTAACTAGAAGAAATGGAAGAAAGTACTTTTTTTTTTATAGCTCTCTCAATAATCCGTTTTCCAAATGTAAACAGATATCAGAGTTTCTAACTCGATGGATAGTATTTCATACACTTGTATGCAAACAGTATGGTTTTTAAATTGCTTTATATCAGTGCACATTCAGAGAGGTAACTGTGCACTGTTAATCAGTGCACCACATCTGGAATTAGTTTGTCTGACAGTGAAGACACCTTCAGTTGATCTCTCCTCTCAAGGAGCTGTGGTTTGAGAGGAATGAATAGAAGGCAAAAAACTCTAACTGAAAAAACAAAAACTTATTCACTGACTTACTAGTAGAACCTGATTTTATTTTTAAAATAGTGCATTTTTACCATAAATGCATTTTTACCTCTCATGAAATGCTTTTTCCTTTTAAATTTCTATCCAACTGGGATGAAACATAGCTTGTCATCTTTCTGACTACACTAGCATAATGATGCATCATGACTTTCTTGCATTTCAGAGGGCTGTATTAATACTGACCTCACCCAAAAGGACTTGAAATCCTGTTTAAAATTTTTACTAACATGAAGGACAAGGAGGAGGTCCTTAAAAGTAAGAAGGAGAGAAAACTGTCCTAAGGTCAAATTAAAAGGCCCACACTTTGAGGTTTTCTCTGTCAAAATAAATTGAAACCTACATTCAAGGAATAAACTGCTATTGTACTGGATCCTTTACACATTTAGAAAAGAAGTAAGTACTAATTCGGAATGCTCATGACCTAAAATAGAATTTTAAGAACTAATTCGGGACAGCATTATAGGACAGCCCCAGTTCATCGAATCATAGAATCATAGAATCACAGAATCATAGAATGTTAGGGGTTAGAAGGGACCTCTGGAGATCATCAATTCCAACCCCTCTGCCAGAGCAGGACATTAGTTCTGCAGTTCCCTCCATACTAAAAAAGCCCATATGAAATGGAGGTTATTGTAGCACTGCTTTACTACTTTCACAGTCTAGAGAAGCTTAGCAAACTTCCAAGAAATAAATACAGAAAAGAACATTTACCTGGGAGTTCAATAGATGTAATGAAATGTGAACATTCAGATCTCTTTCCTACAGAAATTGCTAATGAAAGATTTGCTTAATTTGACTATCAATTTTTCTTTCACTCAGAGAGAGAGTTTTCCTATTACTGTAAGTTTGTCCTAGACCGTTATCATTGGTTTTGATCTATTAAAGAATGGAGAATAGTAAAAGTGCTTGACCAGAAGACTCCATAATTTATTCCTTTCTCTTTGCTATATCATACATTGATCATATATGATCATACATTGGTGAGAGAATTCAAAGAGAGGAGGAATATGTAATATCTACTGGAATACATACTCTTTCTGGTAATTTTCCTACAGGCAGTATTATTTATGCTAATGACTCAATTCCTGCATGAAACATTTTCAGATACATTTTGAAAGAGTAACTTTACAGAATCCAGAGAATTTCTCATATCTGTCATAACAGAAATATTTTCATGGATGCTGCATAATTAAGCATGAACTCCCCTTTCTGAGTAGCAATCCTAAATCAGACTGTGTTTTTCTAGGTGTTTCTCCAAGCACTTTGGAGTATTTTCAAGCATAGTCCCTTGCAATATTTTACTAACTAGTCTGGAGTTTCCTAGTTTTAATCTTCTTCTTTTTTGTGTGTTTTCTTCTTTTTTTTTTTTTTTTCTTTAAACTTTCTCTTTTAATGATAGCTATGCTCTACAAAATTTCCTTCTTTTTAGATATTTATGCTAAAAATAATGGTGGAATTCAGGTGTAAAAATCTGAGATAGAGACAAATGAGGAAAGATTTAATAAGATATTTTGTCCACTTATTCCAGAACGCAAATTATAGGAGATTTTGCAGTTTATTTCTGCAGATTTGTCTATAATGTAAGCAACTTATTAACATGAAATTTACACTTTCCTACATGTTTTTATATCAAAAAAGTCCATGTTTAGAGGTCCAAGCAAAACAAAAGAAAAATCAGTGAAAATGGACTTGGTTCACTCAATAACTGCACTGCATATTTCTGAACCACAACGTTTTTTTGCTCTTTAAATTGGATGTATTTCCAAGTAAAATATAAAGAAATATAAAGTAGAAGAATTTACTTAATAAATGGGCAAAAGGAAAATGTAACTTACAGTAGACTAGGTTAGATTCTGAATTTCCTTTACAGCTACCTATAGTTAGATACAGAAAAGGCAAAACAAAACAAAAACCAAACCCCCCAAAATGCCAAAAAAAAAACCCCGTGAAAAGTTAATCTTTTTCTTATGTCAACTAACCTATGTCTAGTCTTGTGCCTTTTATTATTATATTTTAATTTCCTGCTTTGACCACACTTCAAGACATCTCATATCTTTCTTCCCTTTTGGATGTTGTTTTAGGATATTTTTTTTCTTTTCGTACTGATCAGGATAAAGTTTTCATTTCAACTCTTCCAGTAAATCCTAATTAGAAGTTCTTCAGAACTTTTTTCACTCTAAATGATCAAGAACAAGATCTATATCCTATGCTTCAGGCCTGTCAAACCAATTGTGGTGGGTCTATAGTTGGCTGTAAAGGTTTTCCCACTTGGACATTTGTGGAGAATGAAGGTTGTAGATAGCATGAAAATCAGTTAGTTGCAAAAAACTGGCAGATAAGTATAACTTTTCAGAAATATCCAGATCGTTTTTTGATAATCAATTCATACCACTTTACACCTTGCCATTACTTGAGGAAAGATAATTTTTAAAAGGCTATAAATATCATCTGCGAGGAAGGGGAAAGAATGGATAAAAAAACCCCAAATGTTCCTGCATGGACAATTAATCGTAAGTAGTATTAAACTGTTTTGAATTATGCAAGGCTGGATCTGTTGTAGGGTACTGAACATGAAAATTCTGTTAATGACTCAAACACCAAAGAGCTAAAGTACTAGATTTCCTACAGCAGTGAAGGAAATCTTTTACCTGACGCAATATGTGGTATTTGATGTAATATGTTGGACTTGATGAGATGTATCCCAGAGTCCTGGGGGAATTGACTGATGTAGTTCCCAATGTAGTTCTCCATGGTATTTGAAAAGTCATGACAGTAAGATGAAGTGCCTGGTGACTGGAAAAAGGGAAACATTGTACTCACATTAAAAAGTGGCAGAAAACGGAACCCTGAGAACGACCAAGCTGTCAGCCTCACCTCTGTGACTGGGAAGACCATGCAAGTCCTTCTAGAATCTATGCTAAGGTGAATGGAGGACAAGGAGGTGATTTGAGACAGCCAGAATGGTTTCAGCGGGGCAAGTCCTGTCTGACCAACATAGAGACCTTCTATGATGGAGTGATTACACCAGTGGACAAGGGAAGAGCTACAGATGCCACCTGGATTTCTGTAACACCTTTGACTCTTTTCCCACAATATTTTTCTCTCTAAATTGGAGAGAAATTGGCTTTGATGGGTGGAGTGTTCATTGAAAAAGGAGCTGGCTGGGTGGTCTCATCCAGAGGGTAGCGGTCAATGGCTCCATGTCTAGGTGGAGATTGACAGACAAGTGGTGTCCCTCAAAGGTCCATACTGGAACTATCTTCATTAATGACAATGCACAGTGGGATCGAGTGCACCCTCAGCAAATTTGCAGATGCCATCAAGCTGAGCAGTGCAGCTGATACACCAGAGGGATGTGCTATCCAGAGAGACCTGGACAAGCTCAAGAAATGGGCTTGTGTGAACCTCATGAGGTTGAACAGGTCCAAGTGAAAGGTTCTGCAGATAGGGGGGTTAACCTGCAGTATCAATACAAGCTGGAAGATGATGGGATTTAGATCAGCCATGTAGAGAAGGACTTGAGGGTACTGGTGGATTAAAAGCTTGACAGGAGCTGGGAATGTGTTCTTCCAGCCCAGAAGACCAGCTGTATCAAAAGACGTGGGGACAGCAGGCTGAGGGAGGTGATTCTGCTGCTCTACTCTGCTCCGGTGAGACCCCACCTGGAGTACTGGGTCTAGCTCTGGAGCACTCAGCACAAGAAGGACATGAACTGGTTGGAGCAAGTCCAGAGGAGAGCCACAAAAATGATTAAAGGGCTGGAACACCTCTCCTATGAAGTCAGACTGACAGAGTTAGGATTGTTCAGACTGGCAAAGACAGAGTTCCAAGGGAGGTCTTACTGCAGTCTTTCAATACTTAAAGGGGACCTATAAGAGAGATGGGGGCAATCTTTTTAGCAAAGTCTGCTGTGACAAGACAAGAATAATGGTTTTAAACTAAAGGAGGACAGGTTTGGAATAGATATAAGGAAAGAATTTTGTACAGTGAAGATGGTAAAACACTGGACCAGATTGTCCAGAGAGGCGTTAGATGTCCCATTGCTGGAAACATGCCAAGTCAAGTTAGATGGGGCTGTGAGTGACCTAATCTAGTTAAAGATGTTCCTGGTCACTGCAGGGGGCTTGGACTACAGTACCTTTAAAGGTCCCTTCCAACCCAAACCATTCTATTATTATATTTCTTCAAACAGCCAAAACATAAAGAATTTTCACAGGACAACAGTGATTATAATGTATTAATAACTCTGGGGATTTAAAAAAAAATATGTTAGAGGTAACATTGTACTTCTTAGCATATTTGCATTTAATGTGAAGCATTAGGAATATGGATTATCATGATATACCAATACGAAAGGCAAATGTGACTAAATTTTATTTAGGAAAAAATACACAGATATAGTATCTTTGCAATAAAATATTTTTGATTTATAAATTTGTTTCAAAGGAAATATGTGTCAAATTGTATGTTTTTATGTTTGCATATTTTATGCAATAATGTTTAAGGGCTGAATAAAACTTCAGTTTTATTGAAATAAGCAATAAATTGTTTCTTTGTGTGCACACGACTGTCAGAAGTTATTAAAGCCTTCGGTTTCCATAAATGGCTAAAAATTGAGCAGGCAAGGAGTTAGAATGATTTTTTGGGTATCTAGAATGGAAAGTATGATATGGATATAAATATTGCCTTAGAAGCTACACATTTGATTCTTAAATATCATGCTGATATGCAACATTACTCTCTCATATCTCTGAGATTTCTGATGTCTTAATTTCATCATATGTACTGTTCTGTTAATACGTTTCTCTTAGGTTGCCTAGACTCTAAATAATTTACTTCCTGCTTGGTGATCTGTGCTGTTTCCTTTATTTTTTTAACTCAGGTTTGGAATTAGACATCACACTTCTTTATTCTCTAGTATTTGTTATTTTTTCTCTGTTATTAGTTTATATTTATACAGGACAAGCTGTAGTAGTGGAGAGATATCCATTCTCAATCTTAATGTCTTAGATGAGTTAATAGAACAAGACAGAAGATGAGGGAGGTATGAGCTTCCCACGGATTTGTTTTTTCAGACATACTTTCAGAGTTCACCTTGATTTAGATAATTTCACTTTCACTGGTTTCTTTAATACGACAAATACCTTACTGTTCCACTTAAAATCCAAACAAACTAAAAACCCCAAGTAAATTCCTTCGTCTTGTAATTACTTTGCACTTGCAATTATAAATTGCAATAATTTTTAGTGGTTATAATTTCTTAGCTCACCTTGAGTATATATGTTTTATATACATTTTGTTGGTCAGGTTCTTAAGTTTTGAAGATAGAAATCCAAGTATTTTAGCCTAGTTTTCTTGTAGGAAACCTACTCAAAATGACTAGATAAGTACTTCAGTGACTAAGATACAATATTGCTGATGAACAAGCAGGAACCCTGTTCCTCCATCAGTCACAGTTTGAAGATATACTTCAAAGGCACTATAATACAAGAGCACTTTGTGCCAAGACATGGATATAGTCACTCACAAGCTAAGAGGAGACATAGCTCTGATCAACCTTTGCTTCCTCTTCTAGAATGTGCCACAATTTTATAACAATCCTGGAAGAAAGTTGAGAAGAGTCAATTGCTCAAAGGTCATTTTCATGTCAAAGCAACAGCTTACTTCCTGATTGGTGTTAGTCAAGAGCAATAAACTACAAAGGTCTATTCCACCTAGATTCTTTTATATCAGTTGTGCGTTTAAGCATATGTACTACCATGGAGGCAATCCTTCAGAGTAAATGGTACACTCTTGGTTACCAAAGGAAGAAGGAGGAAGTTTTCACTGAATAAAGAATTTCTTAAGAGATTAAGGGTAGTAGATTTGGAATGGTTAGACAAATTAATATATGTTTTTCTTATGTACACGGGAAGAGTACTAAGATTATCTCTTGCATAGTTAGTATTAACTACATTTTGGGAACTGTTTAAACATCAGTTCTGCAGCTCTTTATTGAGACTGTCCTAAGCATAAGAGGGTGCACTCACACATGTACATGTATGCATATAAACAAACATAGACATGGATACACACCAGTATTCTATGGCCTAGTTTGGGAGAAGTGCTTTGCAAGACAAAAAGTGATAACCACCTTTTCTTCACTGGTATTAAACTGAAGAGTATACTGACACAACACAGTGGTGAAGAGGACATTTTTTGAAGCATGAAGGCTCCCGGAAGGGTTTTGGTCTTGCCCGCAGTGATCCACTTTTAATTCTTCTGACCTTTATTTCTGCTTTTTGCCACATCCATTAATGTTAGTGACAAAGCAGTCGTCATTAGTTCTGTCTGATTGGAGTTTATATATCTGGTTGCTGCTTATATATTAAGCATTGGTCATGGAAAAAAGTATGCGTAGTTTCAGAAGCTATCTCATTAATCACTGCTGTTGAAGTGTTGTGCTCTCAGCATGTGATTAGTTTTGACATATCTTCAGCTACTATCAAAAAGGGCTGATGTCTCTTTTATTGGTACTCCAGTCCAACCGGTCTTCTCACACAAATTTGCCCTCATATATTGAGGCACTGCTGTGGTGTACCATCTCCTAACTGTGGAGCAAGAATATTTACCTACTGAAAAGAAATCTTGACACTAAAACCACAGCAAAACCCCATTAAATCTAATTGTTTATGATGTATTAAAATATATATTTCCTAGATCACGTAAAGACATTGAAATAAATAGATTGTTCCTGCTCCGAGTAGCATTTATAATGCCGTTTTGTATCTGTTTTCTTAAAGAAAATGGTGGTTATTTAAGTTACTACGGTGTCTACACATCTTGTAGTCATCAGACATAATAAGGAGTTAATCTAGAGGGAAAAGGAAAGAGGATGAGAGGCAACCACCAACTGCAGCTTTACTATCAAGACAGCTGCATAATTCACCAGTTGTTGAGTTGTTTGGCATATTCTTCCTTTTTGGATTAGGATGTTACATGGCAATATTCTGTATTAAGAATTATAAGAAAAAAATGGGACTGTGATAGCAGTACATTTTTAAAAACATAACCTTCCCAATGTTCCCCTTTCATCTCAGCAGCAGCTTCTGTGACGCAGTTGTGAAGATTCAGTTGCTTGTATATCGGTCTATAATGACCCATCTTTAGAGCACCAACAAGAGCCCTTATTCCATTTCTTTGTTTTTAACTGGGCATTAAAAAAAAATAAAAAAAAATCATTTTGTGATGTGTTAAAAACCAAAAAGATAAAACCCCACCAATGCAAAACCACAAACAACAAAACATCAGAAAAGCAATTGAGTTGACACCACTGAGGTGGAAGTAACCACTCAGAAAGGAGCAGGAAAAAGCTGCTAAAGGTAAAAACTAGCCATTCACCTCTTAGATTGGGTCTACTTTGAGTTGATACTATACTTATACCACTTTAATTACCTAAATTATTTCAGAAGTGTCACTATTATGTTTAAGGAAGCTTTCTCAAGAAGGCAAAATAAAACACAAGACAACCATCTATTTAAATTAATTGTTCTTAGCTCTGATAAAAAAAGATAGTGGTGCTGTTCACTTTGTTGCATTATCTACTTCAGTTTCATCTTTTGCTGAGTTCTTATATCCCAACCAATACTGTGACAATTGAAGGTAGATCTCCTGGGACCCTATCTGTCACCAGAGAAAATAATCAGAAATATGTAGCTTTGTATTTATGTTATTCTAAGCAAGCAGTGATCTCAGAAGCATGGAAAATAACTTTAAAGACAGTATTGAAATTAAATGCAAAAATTATAAAGATAAGCAACAAGTTCTTGATTCATTCTGATCTCCTTTATAGCTCATCTTATACAGAAGCATAAGCCCTGTTTTGCACACACCATGCAGTCATAGAAGTTGCTGCAGCGTATTTCTGCTGCTGGCTAGTTACAGCCTCAAGAAATTTTTGCTGTGATGTTGTGTGGCTTTGAGATTTTGGGGGGATTAAGGAGTTTGTTTAGTCAGAAATTCAGTAAGTGAAATATTAAAAATGAGGCATTGCAATAAACTGAGAGAAAGAAAAGAAAAGAAAAAACAAATCAAAACAAAACAAATAAAGCCCCAAACAACCGATCCAAGCCTCAAGCAACAGAGGGTTGTGTTTTTTCTAAATTCCATCTCTCTGATATGTGTTTATGATGGATGATGTGGAAATTAACATCAGAGTGAATCATAAACTCTGAATACCATGGATGTTTATAATGTCAGACAACATTTCTGTTCCTCTTTGGTTTTCTCCCAATTTTTGTGATGAAATAAGTAGCCCTAGGAACTGCTGAAAGCCACAGCACAGTCAGCTTCCTGAATAGCGTTTGAACTCCCAGGCCTTTGGCAAAGACTTTACTTCATGAATGCATATAAAACTCCTAAATGTGTGACTACAGTTTTAAATATGCTGCAGGAGCCTAAGCAAAACTGTCAAGGCCCATGAAGTCCTCAGGTCAAATGTGACTTACACAACACCAGAGAAGGTCCAAATCAGTTTATCTATTTATAAATGATGAACATGTCTACAGCAGGTTCAGTTACTCATAATTACAGACACAGCTTAGGTGTAACCCAGGTATGTATTTCCAGTCATGGGACAGAAAATCAGGACTTTAAACAGACCAACAAGTCAACAAAGCTGCAATGAAGGAAACTGCAATGATGTGAGCTTTCAGCATGGGTGTTAACCCCTACTATGTGTCCTTTCTTTCTGTCACGTAACTCCATCTCTGCCTTTTCCCTTAACACTTGTATCATCTCCTCACTCATTTCCTGAACAAGGAACCTCAAGGGCTTTGAACCTTAGAACAGTAGTTGCTCAAATTTCAGAAAGTCTCCTGATTCTGCCAAGACTGTGGTGAGAATAACTCCCTTAGTTCATGTGTTATGCAGTCATTCAGGGCAGGGGAAACTCTGACAGTGGAAACATCCCATTCTTCTGAATAGGATCATTTCTGTCATGTTGTCTGCTCAATGGCTCAACAGCAGCTGGGTCAACACAGTATATGGTGGCAATTTATCAAGTCATAGAGGCAGGAATATTACCTCTGAGTAGGGGTAAAAAGAAAATCCTTAAATCAGTTTTGCTACCAGAGGAAGTGCTGATGTAACCATGTCCTAAAAGGAGATATATTAATGCAGTAACTCGGCTGATTACAATAAATTGTTAAGTAGCACAGACACCAAATGTTTAACTCTGTTCAAGCTAATGACTGAAGATAGTATGATTCTTTGGAAGAACAATACAGTTCACAGGAGGCTAGTGAAAATGTTGAGCAATGTGTGGATTAGAAGCAAGCAAAACATATCACTGTGACTTGGGGCCATTGAATAAGTATTACTTCAACCCTGGATTTCAAGATGGCTTATTTTGTCCTCTACAAAGACCTACTCAGAGGAATTCCGTGCGCTAGGACTGTAGAAGGTAAGGGAGACTAAGAGAGCTGATTAATATACAAGCGTCTCTTCCTCCAAGCTCAAGATTTGTACATCCCTTTGAGTAAAAAATCAAGTAGAGGAGGCAAGAGGCCTGTATAGATGAGCAAGGTGGTATTGGAAAAAAACAAATGTAAGAAATAAGTTTATACCATGTGTAAAGAGGAAATGGTCACTTGGGAGGATTATAGGAGTGTTGCCAGGGAATGTAGGTGCAGCAAGGAAGGCCAAAGCCCTCTTGGAATTAGAAATGGCAAAGGAAGTAAAAGAACAAGAAGGGTTTCTTCAAGTACATAAGCAGTAAAAGGAATACTAGGGAAAATGGGTGCACTGCTGAATGAGGTGGAAGTCCTGCTGACAGAGGATGCAGGGAAGGGGAAGCTGCTGAACGCCTTCTTTGCTTCAGTCTTTAACACTAATAACAGCCATAAAGAATCCCAGTCCCTGGAGGCAAGAGAGATAGTCTGGAGGAAGAAAGACCTTCCACTGGCCAGTGAGGATTGAGTTAGAATCAATCTTGTTTAGACTTCTATGATGGTGTGACCAGCTGGGTTGATGAAAGGAGACCACGGAATGTTGCCTACCTTGACTTCAGCAAGGCTTTCCATACTGTCTCACACAGTAACCTCATAGGGAAGCTTGGGAAGTGTGGGTTGAGTGGACAGAGAGATGGATTGAGAACTGGTCGAACAGTAGAGCTCAGAGTGTTGTGATCAGTGACACAGAGTCCAGTTAGAGACCTGTAGCTAGTGGTGTTCCCCAGGAGTCAGTGCTGGGCCCAGTCTTGTTTAACACCTTCATTGGTGACCTGGATGAAGGGATGGAGTGTACTCTTAGCAAGTTTGCTGATAATACAAAACCAGGAGGTGTAACTAATACACCAGAAAGCTGTGTTGCCATTCAGCAAGTTCCAGACAGACTAGAGAGCTGGGCAGAGGGGAACCTCATGAAGTTCAACAAAGACAAATGTAAGGTCCTGTATCTGGGAAGGAATAACCCAACAAACCCACACAGGTTAGGGGCTGACCTGCTAGAAAGCAGCTCCATGGAGAAGGACCTTGGGGTCCTGGTGGACAGTAAGTTAACCATGAGACAGCAATATGCCCTTGTGGCCAAGAAAGCCAAGGGCATCCTGTGGTGGGTGAAGAAGAGCGTGACCAGAAGGTCAAGGGATGTTCTCCTTCCCCTCTGTTCTGCCCTGGTAAGGCCATATCTGGCAGATTGTGTCCAGTTCTCAGCTCCCCAGTTCAAGAGTGACAAGGAAATACTAGAGAGAGTCCAGTGGAGGGCTACAAGGTTGATTAAGGGACTGGAGCACCTCCCTTATGAGGAAAGGCTGAGATCCCTTGATCTGTTTAGTCTGGAGAAGAGAAGACTGAGAGGGGATCTTATCAATGTTTATAAATACCTGAAGGGTGGGTGTCAGGAAAAAAGGACCAGTCTCTTTTCAGTGGTGTCCACTGATAGGATGAGAGGTAACAGGCATAAACTTGTACACAGGAAGTTCCACCTTAACATGAAGAGAAACTTGTTTACCATGAGGCTGACAGAACACTAGAATTAAATGCCCAGAGAGGTTGTGGAATCTCCTTTTCTGGAGACTTTCAAAACCCACCTGGACAGGATCCTGTGTGACCTGTCCTATTATAACCTGCTTTGGCATGGGGGTTGGACTAGGTGATCTCCAGAAGTCCTTTCCAACCTCTACTATTCTGTGATTCTATGAAAGTTTTTTGCTAATTTTATTTTTCCATCATTCTCATGTTATTAATCGGAGTCAGAGTAGAAGCCTGTGGCCTCGTGTACACCCTCACTTCGGAGCTTCAATGGCTGACACCTGCTGCTTTTATGTTTCAAAACCCTCTAAAGTTTCACATCATAGAAATGTTAAATATCCTCCCTTTGTTGTATTTTGAAAAGTGAAGATCTGTAACACACTACTTAATTACATACTGAGGATCCCAATAGTACCCTTTGAATAAAAAGTGCTTTTAGATATTCAGTGAAGGGAAAAAGAATTTATGTTATATTTTGACCTCTGTTTGACACATCCATATTGCAGATGTAGTATGAGATAGGATTTGAGACTCAGCTCATCTGTCACAACATGGTTATAGTGATGTTACTGTACTGCAAATTCTTAATTCATTTTGCATAAAGTCCAGAATATCAGCTATCATTTTGTGTTGTGATTAAAGAGTCATTATTTATTTCTGATTATATTTTGACTTTGTGCATTGGTGGGCTCTAAGCTGACAAATGCAGATAAAGATACTGAAGTTCGGGAATGCCCATATACAAAAGCTAGATTCAAGTATGAATATAACAGTCCAGGGGATACATCCACACAGCATAAAGCAGATTAAGTCCCTGAAGCATTGCTTATACTTGTATTTCTATGTATTAACATGTCAAATTTCACTAGATGAATAATGTAGCTAAATGCAGTACGAACATTTCTGATATTTTACCCAGTTTGAATTTATTTTGTATGTTAATTCATAGTATGACAGAGTTTTCTGTATCTCTTTCGTGTGTGTTGTATTGTTTGGGTCAACATAGGAAAATCCCATGGATCGCAGCAAGTAGGAAATTACCAAGAAAGAGGTTTGGAATTTTTAGTAAGTTTCACTGAATTCACCCTCTGTGACTTGGACTTTTGTGACTAACTTTGCTCTCTCTACACAACTGTATGAGGTTTAACAAAGCCAACTGCCAGGTCCTGCACTTGTGTCACAACAACCCCCAGCAATGCTACAGGCTTGGGGAAGTGTGGCTGGACAGCTGCCTGATGGAAAAGGACCTGGGGGTGCTGGTAGACAGCTGGCTGAACATGAGACAGCAGTGTGCCCAGGTGGCCAAATTTTGCCAGATAATTCTAAAATAATGTTATTCTCTATAAAACTTATAAATAGTGTATTTGAACATTTTTGTCTGTTTTAATATTTTATGTAATATGCTGTTGATACAGGATATCCATACCGATTCTTTTGCTTTCCAGGTGGCAGTGGAATGCAACATTTGAAAAACAAAATCAATGAAATTTTTTTAGACATTTATTTTAAATCTTACCTCCCATATAGTACAGATCTCAGATAGTATGCTTTATGAGTGAAACTATTTACATAACTATTATACTGGGAGATTTTTCCTCTCTTTACTAGAGATGCATGTTTTATTCTTGCCTTTTTCAAATGCCACAGAGTATCAAATTGCTTTTCATTAAGCATATCAATTTGCCGTACCTAAGTGATATATTTTTCTTTCTTTTTCTTACGTGGAAGCAGCTTGTGTCAGATGGAAGCAAAGGATATTGAAATCCCAAGTCAGCAGAAATTTAAGTGTAAGGAAGATCTCAAAATATATAAAATAACTGTCTTAACTAGCTATATGCAGTTCTTTCTTAGACAATTCAATATAGATGGATATTAGGGGGCATGGGTATAGCCTGCTGCTACCTTGGACTTCCAGTGGGCAGGCTTTGGCCTGTTCAGGAGACTGGTTGACAGAGTCCCCTGGGAGACAGTCCTGAAAGGCAAAGGAGTCCAGGAGGGCTGGACAATTTTCGAGAAAGAAAGCTCAAAGGTGCAGGATTAGGCTGTCCCCGTGCACAGAAAGATGAGCTGAAGGGGAAGAAGACCAGACTGGCTGAACAGAGAACTTTGGTGGAAACTGAGGAAGAAAGCCACACTACAAAGATGTCATGAGGTTATGGAATAAAAAAAATCAGAAAGGCCAAAGCCCTACCAAAACTTAATCTGGCTAATAACAAAATCACAGAATGTTAGGCATTGGAAAATACAGTGAAAGACCATCTAGTCCAAACCCCACACCGGAGCAGGATCATCTAGATCAGGTCACACAGGAATGCGTCCAGCCAGGTTTTAAACATCTCCAGAATCCCTTAAAAGATGATAAAAATGTTTCTATAAATATAATAACAACTGAAGTATGGCTAAGGATAATCTCCATTTCTTATTGGATGCAAGGGCAAATACAGTGACAAAGGGGGAGGAAAAGGCTGAGATGCCGCCTTTACCTCAGCCTTTGATGATAATAACAATTGTTCACAGAATCACAGAATGCTAGGTATTGGAAAGGACCTCTGTAGATCATCTAGTCTAGCCATGCCTCCCCACTTCTACCCCCTCCACCCCAATGCTTTTCTGTTAGTTTTCAAAGACAAAACAAAACTGAAAAAAATCTGCCATGTTTAGGTTCAAAACATGAACAGATAGGAACTCAGACTGAAGAAGAGAACAGATTAAAGGACAGTTCCTGGCAAATAAAGAATTCAGCATCCACATAAGTTCCTTCTTCCTCATGCATTATTTCATCTTG
>JAVFHW010070276.1:2102-15229 GCA_032159205.1 Eurystomus glaucurus suahelicus
GTGTATGAGAAAAAGACTTAAGATGTGGGTTTGGTTAGCTTACAGCTCCTTTCCAGCTTTTCTGTAGAATTTATCAGCTGATAGCCCTTCTTCAGCTGGCCAGACCATAAAGGGGGTATGTTATACCCCTGTGCCAGAAAGATACTGCCTTAAAGCAAAGACACAGTGCTGGTCATGAATTCAAGTATGTTTTGCTTTAAAAATACCAAGGGATTTTTTTTTTTTTTCTTTTTCCTGTGGCAAGGATGCATAAAAGAGTCTGATGATAAAATGCTTAAACTGTAGAGTCACTTAATATCTCTTAACTTGTCTTTGTTAAATGGCTGTGGTAAATCCGTACCACTTGTAGCTGGGCGATGAGATCTAGGAGCGATGGGTTAAGTGGCTGTGTGAGCTGCGGAAGCGCCATCAAGACAGCCTGGGTGGTTGTAGTGTGGGCTGAGTAAGCAGCACTGTACTGGAAAGGAACGGTTCACAGAACTTGACAAGAGAGCTCTCTTATCTGCTGAGAGTATCTCTCCTTGTGATGTCAAGGGCTGTGCAATTTTGTAGTAGTGTTTTTCAAGATGAGGTGAATCATCCAGTGCTCTCTCTTGCCTCAGACCTGTTCCTGCTCCCTATTATGTCAGGTGCTTGCCTTGCTGTCCTTCAGGACCATGACTCTGAGCTCATTCAGCTGGCTAGCCCAGGGATGAGGTGCGCAGATGTCCTCTGGGGAGCTGAATGACATGAGAACTTGATGGGTGCCTACAGGCCCAGCAGGTAGGCAGTTCTACCTCTTTACACTGGCAGTTGACTGCAGGGTGGGCTTAAGGGCTCCTGGAACTGCAGCGCCTTTGTCCCACCACCCTCGCTGCTGCTTCACTGTTTCCAAAGAACAGCAACAGCAAGGTACCTTTGTGTCTGCTTGTGCTGGACCAGCTTTGATGTTTGCGGGAGACAGCACAAGCCCTTGTTGAATGAACAGTGCAGCACTGAGATGACTTCACTCCTACAAAGTTCCCTGGCAGTTGTGCCGATCTGCCAGTTGGAGCTATTGGCAAATAATGCAAAGTTTGATTACTTTCAGGATATTTCAGATAAATCTTTTTAATAGAAAGAGGATCTGTGCTCTGAAAATCAGGATTAATTTGTTACTATTATGATCAAGGTGGCTTTTCTGTGAGCATTACTTTATTGACCACGGTAGAGCAATAGCCGAGCAGGTCTTGAGAGGAAGAGGTCTGTTAATGTAGAACAGCATGAAGCGATGGCAGAAGTGTGGAATACATTTCATTTGAGTAACAGAAATGGATAGGTAAAGTGGGAAAACTTGTTAAAGTCTTAGAAGATGATGGCACAGCCTTATGACTATCCTCAGTAGGCTGATCTTTAAAAGCAAAGAAGCATGGCTATCCTAGCTTTGAATTCTGCCACAAGTCTTGTTGAAAGAGTAATGAAAAATCTAAGAGTGAGTCCCTTAAATCTTTTCGGAACAGATAGTAATAAAAATATGCCCCCTCTAAGTTTTAGAATAGAGAGCATTGTAAACTTTAAATGGCTGTGCGCTTGAGAAAAATGGTTTCACTATGAGAAAGAAATGAGATTTTTCAGAAGGCCAAATGCAGCCAACCCTGTGTGCCTTTATCTGTGTGCTAATGAATTTATTTTTACAAGGACTTTTGGGTTTTTTGGGTTTTTTTAATATGTGGGATTCCAGTACAGCTGGTGAATGTTTCTGGAAGCCCGTGTGCTGGCTTCTGATCTAACTCATAGCTGTTACTTGCCTTTCATTTGAAACAGGCAGAATATGTGCATGAAGCATCGCAATGCAAAAACCTATATTTGAAGGTAAAGTCTTGCTTCTTATTTATGATGAAAGATGTTGCTTGCAAAGGATGCTCTGGAAACCTTCAACACATATGCTTGTAATTTTAATTCAGTCTTGGGTAATTTGTATATGCAGCCTGTTGAGCACCGTGTAGGAGCAGCCTATTTTTAACCTTAATTTGTTTTGTGCAAAACCCGTTGAAACACAACATGAGTTTAATCCTTTGTTCCTTCCTTTCACGCTGCAGGTCTCTTACCATGACGCTTGTGAAGGGTACTGTTCTTCAGGATTGCTACAAGGCCTGATTTATGAATCATCTGATAAAGGGCCAGCTCCACTCCCAGAAATGTGCCTTAGGTAGAATTATATGCCAGTGAGTCAGCTGTAGGGCAACATTTTCAAAGAAACACTATTTAAATTACACAGTGTCCATGTGGGGGTGGCTTAGTGGTATGAAGAATCTGCTCTAGAGCATCGTGCACCCACGTGCACAGAGAGCTGAGTCAACTGTCTTTGGTTAAAGTGAGTGCTGGTTTTAAGTGCCTTGTTATGTGTGACACTTAGAAGAAAATCAAGTAATGGATGGTCTCCTGGAGAAGATGAGCAAGTCCGAAAGACATTGGGCTGTCCGGAAAATGTTGGTACTTCTCGCATTTGTATGGATGCAGATTAGTCTTTTCTGAGAAAGGTCTAATTAATTAGATTGGTTAGTTTTTAGTTACTGAGACATTTTGTTGTTGGAGGTATCTGTATGTGTTATTCATACTAGCATGTCACTGTTGAGTTTGCTGAATTAAGCATGTCGGCCTTTAATGGAAAGGAAGGCAATTCAGATAGCAAAAAGGCAAACCAGCATGCAGATAGACCTACACAGATTATTGGTGACGCTTTGGAAGTGCCCAGAGTCATTGGCACTTCACATCTTCAGAGTTAATGACTCTGTCAGAAGACGATGTAACTTTGGTCTTTGCCAAAAGTTTCTCCTGTTTTATGAAATGGGCAACTTTATGGTCACCTCTTTATACCCAGGTCATGTGCAGCTTGTATCCTTTCCCAGCCTACCATCCTTAGACATACAGTCTTACCAAGTGTTTGATTTGGAGTTCTTGATGAGATTGCCTGAGTGTGCACCTTTCTAAAAAAATTAGCTGGCTTACATATTTTTTTTTAGCCTCAGTTGTATGCTTTTGTCATTACCCCTCTCACACAGAATCTCAGGATCCCAGCATGGTGGGGATTGGAAGGGACCTCAGAGATCGTCTCATCCAACCCCCCCTGCCAAAGCAGGAACACCTCTGATTTAGTCCATCTATGCTCAGTTATGCTGGGTAAATGTGAGATAATGTAATCCACTGGTGAAGGAAATAAGTATGAGCCACTCTAGTCTTTAGTTCTATGTAAGTACTTTAGAAGTATTTTAGACGAAAATGCTGTCTTCTGCGACAGTGGAGCTGTAAGGTAGTAGAGACTTTGGAAGGATCTCTAGCTAGCTGTGTATTCTGAACAAGTAACTCCTATGCAGCTGTGCAGTTTAACTTTTCATTTATCTAGTCGCAAAAGCTTAAAGAACATACTTAATGTTATTTTCTGCAAAAATGTAGCTACAGTTTCTCATTTAAAAAAAAAAAAATTCAGCTTGCCAAAGAATGGCTAGTGGTGTGGGGAGGTGGGTTGTTCAGACAGTTTTCTTTCAGTGCTAACTAAAATGGCATTAAAAGACAACGTTCTGCTAGATATTTTTTTATTTAAACAATTGCTAGAACTGGCATAAAGGTGATACAGTCGTAAGCAGAGAAAAGTGGTCTGTTTGACTCAGAATAAGATGAAATGTGTCAGTAATTAACTTTTAAAAGCAAACTGCTATGCCAAACGTAATACTTCTGAAGTAAGAATCTGTGATAACCACAGCAGCTGAGAAAAAGAGCTGTTTTCCTTCATATAAGCTGGGTATTCTTTATCACTGATCAGCCTAGTGACACCTTCAATGACAATGTACAATTAAGGTTAGGGTGTTGTGGTGTTTATTCAGTTTTTCAGGCTTTATCATTTTTTTGGACGACACTCATTTCCGTCTGACATTGCAGGATATACACTTATAAAAACGTGTACTGAGAGCAAACCAAATGAAAATGTTATAAAGGATGTATGAGTGGCCAGTTTTTGAGGGATAAAGGGCATGCTTGCCATCTTTGATATATTATTACTTAATAGCTTATGTTCCATGGTAGTTGTTCTTCAGGAAGCTACTAGCACCTGTGTTTGAATTTAATTGTATTGGTTTTTAATCATTTCCTGTCTTCAAAAATCTCTTCTCAGAGCAAACAGTGCTGTGAAAGAAACACTCAGTACCCTCTCCTGTGTCTAGTCAGAACCTGTGAGTTCCAGGTGTGATGAGACTATAACAGCAGGTAGTTTTTAATTGTATTTTATTTATTTCTAAAGGGATGGTTTGTGCTTCCCCTCCCCTCCTTCCTGCCAGCTCTGGCAGAAAATTTCACTTACTTTTTGGGTTTGTATTTTCTTCCTGTTTCCTGAAGTGAATCTGCTGAATAAAGGAGGAGCCGGTTGTGGTGCAAAGGAGGATGTATGACTGCTCAGTCAAGAGTAGGTGGTAAAAAAAGTACAGTACCCATCCCTGTTAGGGGCAGCAAACCATTAGACTGCCTGGGTTGTCTTTGTTGGTCTGACCTTCAAGATCCTTATTTCTTCACTGAAGTGCAGGTTTCATAGTCTACAAATTGCATGCCTTTACAAATGAGTCATGATTTTAAAATATTTCCCAGGTAAAGGTACAGTTAGATATTTAATGGCTTCTGTGTACTCCTGTGTTCTATATGTGGCTGGAAAATAAGATAACTTCTGTTGGTGAAATTTAGCACGGAAGATTTTACAGAATTGCCTTTTAAAATCGTCAGTGCAGTATCTGTGCATCAGAAGAAAGGAGAATGACATTTCTGAGCATCATCTAAATAAATAACCATCTGTGTCTGTAAGTTAACAACTTATTTTTAATTTTTTTTTCTCATTCAAGTAAAAAACCTGTGGCTGTCTTCCAGCATCACCCTGAGATGACCTTTCCTAGTGCTGTTACTAGAGAAATGAATGGCAAGAAAGGAATGAGAGTTTTTCAGTGTAGTCTTTTCCTCTCTGATCTATAAATTTCTCAAGTAGAACTAAATCAGTACTTTTTTCTTTCTTTCTTTGTGACAAGGGTTTCCTCAGCATGGATATTTTCCTCTGAGTTGTCTGTATTCTTCCCTGTGGCAAAGTCTGAGTCACGATAGAGTGTTTTTTTTCCCCCAGGTTAAATATGAAGTTCTGTTTTATATACCTACTAATACTCAAATTGTTGATGTTTAAACAGCCAGTTCAAGGGACCTGTAGAGCACATACCTCGTCAGAGCAAGTATTTTTCCCATGCACACACAAACACACATCAGTGTAGACCACGTGCACTTTTGTGAAGTTACTAGTCCCTGTGCTGCCTTCTCACTGAAAATACAATTCACTAGTCACTGTATGAGGGATCAAACCAGTGTGGTTGGAATGATCAGAAGTAAGATCCTACTTAATATAATAAAAAAATCTTAAGTCAGAGTGATTAGGCTGTTAGCAGGGTGGCAGCGTGAAAATGAAACATATTTTTTTCTGGCTGATGGGTCAGAGAGATGGAAAGGCAAGTACAGGTGTTCTTATAGTCCCTTTGGGAGCTGTGAGAAAGATGATGTTCCCAAGCAGGACGTTGGTGGAAAAAAGACTCTCTAGTTCACTTTGGCTGCTCTTTCACTTTGTGTCAAGCTCTGCTCTTTGTGCTCCCCAGGCCAAAAGCATGAATAGTGCAGAAGCTGTTCTGAAGTTATTAGTATGAATAATTAAATACATTTCTTTTGGCCAAGCTAATATTCTTCTGGTATGCGTTTGAGCAACCAAATTTTTCCTTGCGTATGCTTCTTTTTGAAATGCATGACCAAAGCAAAGCTGGGAGTTGCACTTGGAGGTGCAGTACATGTCCCACTGTGCATCCCTCTTGACCAGTCATTCAATCTCAAATCTATGTTACTTACCTGTATAATAGGAGAATTACTTGATGATGTAGATTTGTGGATGAAATATGTAGAAATACCAATTTTATTAGAGTATTGGGATATATTTGTCTCAGAATGTGTATTCATCATTTGAGTTTGTGGTTGCTGTGCTATGGCCTTGGAAGTAAATTGGTTCTTACATGATATTTATTGCCTACCTTAAATTACCATCTCCAGAAGTTCTTCTCTTAAGTTGCTTTCAAGAGGGTTTAACTCAGTGCAGGTATTGGCAAACATTTTTCTTTATATATCTATATTCCTGTATGTTACAGTATGTTTGGGTTTTTGAAGTGCTGGGTTTACTGTTCATTTAGTGTTTTGGGGTGTTTTTTTTAACATTTAGCAGACCCAGAGTTGTCACCTCCATCTTTCCTCTGTTGTCTGATATTAACTAAGCTCTCTTTTCTTAACTGGTGTTTCTCTCCCATAAATATTTTCATAATTGCCTTGCACCATACGGCATTTCATTCATTAGCTCACAGCATGAACTCTATTTTAGTATTCTTTAAAAATGGAGTTTCGAAGTGGGTTAGGAGAGACAGGACAACACTGAGCTTTTCACAGCACCTTTTAGAAGCAGGGAAGTAGCCTTCCTCTGAGCTGCAGATGAAGGGGGGAAGCAGCATACAATTATACACATACAGGCAGCTTGGGATGGATCAGGAAACTGAAGAAGGATTGCCAGGGTACAGAAAAATTTGAACCATCCATGCTTTCTAAGGCTGCTCAAGTGCTGGTTACCCTTGTCTGCGGAAATGCATTTTTAAAAAACAGTAGATTAAATCTTGCTACTGTTTTTCCTTGTCCACACTTTTGAATTGCCATAAATGTGTGGTTTTCTTCTGAACCCATAAATTATTTTTCATACCATTCATCTGTGAGTGAGTGTGATAGTTGAAAGATCTTTTGTTGAATTCAAAGTTAAAATTTAGGTGGAAGGCAAACTGTGAATAATGAAGATGAAATGAAAAATAATGATCTCTGAAAGAAAATTTCCATTAAGGTGCTTCAGGTACTTCTGGGTCGATAACGTGGAAGTTATCAATTGGATAAATAGCTTGTTTTTTGTGTTTGCACTGAGGCAATGCAATTTATAACTTGAAGTAAAACATAGGATGCTGGTGTGGGTGGATGCTGTTTCTTGCTTGCAGGCCATACTATTTGATGCTGTTTTCCTTGCAGATTTGAGAGAAACTAGGTCAGTATGTATGTTCTCATACAACCAGGACTTGTGTGGCAGAGACTCAAGGAGCACTTGAATGATGCATTAGATACTCCTAAAGTCTTTACTTGACACACCAGCATAGTGATTCTAAAGACCTTGCCAGTAGATGTTGTAAACATCATATCCTTGACAATTTAGTATCACTTCAGTGGTCCTTCTTGTAAATACGTCTTTGTTATGAGAGATCTGTGGGCAGAGTGGCTCCGCTGGAAGAGGAATGTGTTTCTAGTCTTGCTCTGTAATGTCCAGCAGTTGCTCAGTTTCAGCTCAAAGTAACAGAGTTTCTACTCTGTCATGTTGGCACTGCAAGTTTGCAAATTAATATAAAAAAAACTTTAATTTTATAAGGCTGAGTTACTATTAAACTGAAAGTAGATTTCTCTTAGATATAGAAACTGAACTCTATTCTGGTGTGTCCAAGTAGATGACTACCAAATCTGGGAATCTTCCGGCTGGCATTGTTCACAAGGGGTAAAATTCTCAATTAAAATATGTTCAGAAGTTTTGAGTAATTTAAGAGTTTATAAATACTTTTATTATCTTCTGAGCTGTTTTGGTTCCTCTTGTGAAGCAGATCACATTTAGTGTGATTTTAATGCCATCTTTCATAAGTGTGTAAGAGGAAGAATAGTTCAATGTAACAGGATCAGTTACTAGGAAAAAGTAAATACAGAAGACCAGGACTATACTGAACAATACTGTCTGTGACTGAAAGCAGTGAGTTGTTGAGGTGTTGTGACAAGCAGGATTGAGTGAGTTGTGTGGGTGAATTATTCCTACTGTTCTGTTCTCTTCTTGTGCAGGCTGCTGTATTGCTGAAGTCCGTATCTAGTTCAGCATCTTCCAAGAAGGTGTGCTCCATGCTTTGAGACCCTTGGTGTTCTGAAATGAAGATGGAGGAAGTGGGAAAAGCAGAAGAACTTGCTGATTTGGAAATTCCACCAAAGACTTCTGAAAAGCAAGAGGCTGCTCCTGATGAAGACAGGCCTGCAGAAGTCAAGATACAAACTCAAAAAGATGACGTGCCCGCTGTAGAAGACCCTGCGGTGCTCTCTTCAATGCCTTGCTTGCTGATGGAACTGAGACGAGACTCCTCGGAGTCTCAGCTAGCATCTACAGAGAGCGATAAGCCAACGGGTGATCAAGTTTACGAGAGTGACTCTTCTATTCATTGCATACTTTCTTCTTCTTCCAGTGGGAATTTGGCTGACTCAGATACGTTGTCTTCCGCAGAAGAGAATGAGCCCTGTGAAGGTGAAGCCACTGTAGAGGAAGACCCTTCTTCAGTGTCTGGGACTGTGGCTGGGAGGAAAACCAGGCGATCCAGGTCCGGAAGTGACACTTCAGTAATGGCTGCCAAGAAAAACCGACAGTCTAGTGACAAGCAGAATGGTCGCTTTACCAAGGTAAAAAAAGGTAGTCGAAGTCAACGGCACAAAGAAAGAATCCGGCTCTTAAGACAGAAGCGGGAGGCAGCCGCTCGCAAGAAGTACAACCTGCTGCAGGACAGCAGTACCAGCGATAGTGACCTGACATGTGACTCAAGCACAAGTTCATCAGATGATGCTGAAGAGATTTCAGGGAGCAGCAAGACAATCACTGCAGAGATACCAGGTAGAGGGTGTTTTTTAAACTGAACTGTAACGCATCTGACATCGTTTCTCAGCTGTCATGCTAAATTAGATGAGTGACACTTGAGAAAAACCAGGAGAACTGCAGCTCTGTGTAAATTTGAAGACTGCAGTATGCTAACAAGACATGGGCAAATTTTTAAAATCTGTTCTGAGGTTTCAGTGCACTTTTGCACACCAACTAACCATAGAAACGGTAAATTGGAGGAAGGACTATCTTTGCATTCTGGAATTTTCAGATCTTTTCCTTTGTAAGGCTATATGAACTCCTCTCAGTGCTGTCAAACCCCATTAGATGGTGGTAATCTAATAAACACATTCTTAAGATAAGTGGCCAGCTTTGCTTTAATGTATTAAGACAACGGCTCGGCAGCTGTGTTGGGAATAACGTGGCATACCTCTTGCCCGTGTTACAGTAAAGGCCTGGTTCATTATTGCACTCGTGCTGTGCTTGCAGCTCTGTTTCAGTGCATGACAAACCTCCTTAGCCTTATTCTAAATTCTTGCAGATTGCAGCTGGTCACCTATTTTAGGACATAAACACAAATTTGTTTACGCAGGTATCAAAGCTATATCCACACCTAAACTCTCAACATTTTAGACAAAGCTGTTACCTGTTTTTTTCCTATGTCGTAAGAGTCTATAATTTCTATGCTTCTAACTTTGTGGCACATCTGTGTTAAGATTGGAGGCAGCAAGCTAGAGAGGCTTTTTCATAATTTTATTAGCAAAAGAAAGATGGATTCTTTCAAGTTTTTTTTTTGTCTGCTGATTCTTTGTTTTTAGCCCAAGTGCCGTGGACAGGATTTTGTGTGAATTTTGCTTGCAGCATATTATACCATAGAACCGTCATATGGCAATCAAAAATAAAATAACGTAAAAAAAAGTTTTTTGGCTTGCCAATTTTTACTGGGTTACATGCCTTTTTGCCTCTTATGCTAGGAGTTGTTTGGGGTTTTTTGAGATAAATAACGGCTTAAATAGGGCAAGAAGATTTAAAGGAAAACTGCAATAATTAGTCTTAAGTTGATGAACTAATGTTTGCTAGATTTACTTAAAATATTTGCAGCAGATTTTACAAATAATTGTGTTTTAACTGACTTTGTTACGGTGAATGATTCTGTCATCACGAGAACTGGCATTTTTCCCACATATTGCAAGGAAGCAGGTTGCACAAAGGAAGTTAATGTTTATTATTAGAAAGTCTGGGAAAGGCATAGTCCTACTATAATTATTGCGTTGTAAACTTTTAATAGAGATCTAAAATTATTTTTACCAATTTAGTAGTTAGGCTTCTACCTTTCATAGTTTTGTGTCTTCTTTACTATATTTACACTTTGGGCGATTAAAACCTGATTTAAAGCCTGTTGAAGAAGACTGTTTCCTTAAGTTTTCAGACAGTTTCCTCACCACCACCTAAAAATCACCAAACAGTAAATCCCTCAGGTTATATAATTTTTTTAAGTCATAAGAGTACCTTGTGGCCCAGAAGGGCACCACGTGGTATTTTCAGGTCTGCTCAGATTTCTAAGTTCCAGTGTGGAGAGCTGAAACCACACCAGGGTACTTCTTCTGTGTTACTAGGTTCTTCTGTATTGGAGCTCTCTGTCTTAACTGTGAGATGCTTGCAATGAGAAGGTCCCATTGCAGTGCACAAAAGAACTTGATCATGTAGTGATGATGACACCAAGGCCCAATTTTACCTGTGATGCAAGATGTGGGAGTGCAAAAATCATCCTGAGGAACAACAATATTTATTTCAAAGCTAGTGTCATCTGCTTGATACCAAATGACACTGAACACATTAAAACTTTTCAGGCGTCCTTTTGGAATTGGGTGCAATGCAGACCTGCCACACTGCAGTTTTCCTTTAAATAGAAATGACTTTTGGTTTGTGGGAAATGGTCTCCAAGTAGAGAGAAATACTCTCTATAGGATAAGGACAAGGCTAGCCAAAAATGCATCCTGTGCTACTTGTGGGTTAATGAAATATTGTGGTCTTCACAGATGCAGTGGAGCTGTGAGTCTGAGGAGGACTCCCAGCTCTCCGTCACAGCAGTAGGTTCACATGCCATCTGTGATCCTTCTTTTTGGAACTGGCAGACTGCTTAGCTATTTTTTTATTTTATTTTTTTTTTTTAATTAGGAAGTCATTTTTGTGCACTTAGCATTACACTGTGAATACCGTCAAAATTTAGGGAATGAAAACATAGCTGGAAAATAATACAAGGTATCAAAAAGCATTACTGGAAATTCAGGCCATGAGTGCCCTAGACACACTGTCAAAAGCAAAGAGGCTGAACTTGAACTTGAGTGTCAAGGAGCTACAGTGCACCTGTCAGAAAGGCATCAGCATGAAATAACTTTTGCCTTTTACTTTTTACAAAACTCTCTACGCATTGATGCAGAAGAGTTTTACAGGTAGCTTCTGTTCCCCTTACTCTTACTGTATTTGGACTCCTCAGCTATAGTGTGGGTTACTATTGGTTACTGTCGCAACGTAGCTTATTATTGGGACTGATTTTCAAATGTCTGTTATCTGAAAAATAGCTTTGCCAACAGAGATGCTTGAAAATTTTGTGGTAGTTAATGTGGCCTTCACGTACTCTGGCTTGTAATCTATCGACACTTTTGGTTCTTTTTGGGCCCCTCACTCCAAGAAGGACATTAAGGTGCATGGAGCGGGTCCAGAGAAGGGCAGTAAAGCTGGTGAAGGGTCAAAAGCACAAGTCTTCTGAGGAGTGGCTGTAGGGAACAGGGACTGAAGAAGAGGAGATTAAGGGGAGAGAAACCTTCTCACTCTCACCAGCTCCCTGAAAGGAGGTTGGAGCCAGGTGGGGTTGGTCTCTTCTCCCAAGGAACAAGTGATAGGACAAGAGGAAACGGCCTCAAATTGCACCAGGGTAGGTTAAGGTTGGACTTGAGGAAAAAGCCTTCACTTAAAGGGTTGTCAGGCCCTGGAAGAGGCTGCCCAGGGGCAGTGGTGGAGTCCCCATCCCTGGAGGGGTTGAAAAGTCATGTAGACATGGTGCTTAGGGTTTAGCGTGTGACCTTGGTTAAGGATCAGGATTGGCAGAGTTAGGTTAATGGTTGGACTTGACGATCTTGAAGGTCTTTTCTGACCGAAACGATTCTGTGACATGTTACAGAAGACAGTTAGCTTGTGTGTAATCTGAAAATTAAAGTGCCACATCTGAGAATACAGTAGTTTTTCATGTTGTGTATCTAAACCTCTTCTATTTTAATAGTGTTGGGGTTTTTTGATTGTGTTTTTTCTTTTTCAAACCATCTGCTTCACTGGCTCTGTTGAATATATGGCCATGAAGTTGTGAACTGAGCAGTTGTGCAATGGAGAGTCAGTTCTCCATGCTGAACTCAAATGTAAAATACTGGCAGGATTGTTTCTCTTCTCGAGAGAGGCTGAGGAGTAGAGACTTGAGATCTTACTGGTGATATTTGAGCACAAATATTGTGAGCTTAGCAGGAGCTAAGCACAATATATGTTATTCTGAATGCATTATATGGTGTTAATTTACACCTGGAGGTACAAGTTCAATCTAAACTTCATGGGTGCTACTGAGAATCTTTTCACTGACCTGATCAGTCATAATCTTGGGCTCTTTAATTCAAGGAATGCCATGATTTGTGAATTATTGCAGATGAGGAGTGATTTTTATCTTTTAATGATTGAGCCTCTCTGGCATTTAGGATTTTACCTAAATCCTAGGGCCAGTCTTGCTTAATATCTTTATCAATGGCCTGGATGAGGGGATTGAGTGCTCCCTCAGTAAATTTGCAGATGACGCAAAATTAAGTGGGAGTGTCGATCTGCTTGAGGGTAGGAAGGCTCTGCAGAGGGATCTGGACAGGCTGGAGCAATGGGCTGAGGCCAACTGTTTTAGGTTTAACAAAGCCAAGTGCCGGGTCATGCACTTTGGTCACCACAACCCCCAGCAATGCTACAGGCTTGGGGAGGAGTGGCTGGAGAGCTGCCTGGTGGAAAAGTCCTGGGGGTGCTGGTGGACAGCCGGCTGAACATGAGCCAGCAGTGTGCCCAGGTGGCCAAGAAGGCCAACGGCATCGTGGCCTGGATCAGAAACGGTGTGACCAGCAGGAGTAGGCAGGTGATTGTGCCCCTGTACTCGGCACTCGTAAGACCGCACCTTGAGTACTGTGTCCAGTTTTGGTCACCACAGTACAAGAAGGACATTGAGGTGCTGGAGCGGGTACAGAGAAGGGCAACAAAGCTGGTGAGGAGTCTGGAAAATGTGCCTTATGAAGAGCAACTGAGGGAACTGGTGCAGTTTAGTCTGGAGAAAAGGAAACTGGAAGGAGACCTTATTGCTCTCTACAACTACCTAAAAGGAGGTTGTAGC
>JAVFHW010070282.1:8308-43013 GCA_032159205.1 Eurystomus glaucurus suahelicus
TAGATGTTAGGATGAAGGTTGGACTTGATGATCCTGGTGGTCCTTTCCAACCATAATGATTCTATGATTCTATCTCTTGATTTTACCATATATCCCTCTTTTTTTTTTTTATGAGAAATACTAAAGACTGTTATCTTATTTTTATTTTAAGCTACATGGTCTGTGATTTCTCACTCTCATTCCATGGAAGTTTCCTGTTTGTCATCCTTCATGTCATCTGTCAGATATTTCTGCTGTATTTTTGAAGATACTAATATGAATAGATTATGATATGGACTTGCATGGAATATTAGTATTTTATGTAGTGTTTTTATAATAAAGGTCTCCGTTCTGGACTGGGACCAATACTGTTTAATGTCTTAATCAATTACATCATAGTGAGTGCACCGTCAGCAAATTTGCGAATGGATTTGTGGATCAACTGCACCAAGCTCAGTGGTGTGGTTGATTTGCTAGAGGAAAGGGATGCCATCCAGTAGGACCTGATAGCCTTGGGGATTGGGCCCATGTGGACCTCATGAAGTTCAGCAAGGCCAAGTGGAAGGTCCTGCTCCTGACTTGAGGCAATCCCTGGTATCAATACAGACTTGGGATAAATGGTTTGAGAGCCGCTCTGCAGAGAAGGGCTTGAGGATACTGGTGGATGAGAAGCTGGGCATCAGCTGGCAATGTGTGCTCGTAGCCCAGAAAGCCAATCGTATCCTGGGCTACATCAAAAGAACGGTGGCCAGCAGTTCAAGGGAGGTGATTCTGCTCCTCTGCTCTGCTCTCATGAGATCCCACATGGAGAAGTGGATCCAGCTCTGGGACATCCAGCACCAGAAGACATGGACCTGTTGGAGCAGATGCAGATGAGGGCCATGAAAATGGTGCAAGGGCTGGAACACCTCTCCAGTGAAGAAATGCCAAGGAAGTTGAGGTTGCTCATCTTGGAGAAGAGAAGGCTCCAGGGAGACCTTATTGTGATCTTTCCTTACTTAAGTCTTATAAGAAGGGTGGAGAGATACTTTTTATCCAGGCCTGTAGTAACAGGACAAGGGGCGACAGTTTGAAGTGGAAGGATAGGTTTAAGTTAGATGTAAGGAAGAGCTTTTTTACTGTGAGGGTGGTGAGATACTGGAAGAGATTGCTCGGAGAAGCTGTGAATGCCCCATCCCTGGAAGTGTTCAAAGTCTAGGTTGGATGGGGCTTTGAGCAACATGGTGTAATGGAAGGTGTCCCTAGTTGTACTAAGTGGTCTTAGAGGTCCTTTCCAACCCAAACCATTTTATAATGCTGTGAATACAGACCTTTTTTTCTTTCCTGTTCTTTTGAATTATTTATGGGCTTTCTGGTTGTCACTGCATATTTGGTAGGGACTTCTACCGACTTGTTCAGGTGGTGTGCAGGACTACATATATAGATTTCGGAGGATGTGTGAATGTTATATGCTTTCGTTTGCCATATACTTTTCGGTACACGTAGCAACTCTGAATTTTCTTTATAACAGCTTTAGTGGGCATATGCATGGGACTGCTCGTCTGGATCTGAGTGCAGAAGGTCATAAGTAGTATTACTGAGATCTGGATAGTTCTGTTCCAGCATGAGAGGGTGTTCGGGAAAACAGCATGCAAGATAGAGTTTGTAATGTAACTAAGAAAGATCTAATTGGAATTTTATCTTTGTTTTAAAGTGTTTTACTAAAATCCAAATGGCAAAATGGACTAAGTCTCTCCTGGCTTCTGGTAGTTAGAAGCTGTGTATTTTGGAAGTACTGAAATGCTACCACTGTTTTCTATAGTGAACACAAGAAGGACCAGACACTAATCTTTCGTTTCTGTGTTAGGACATCATAAAACGGTTTGCAGTTTTCCTTTTTTATTTAGAGGTGTGGTTTGCACATCACTCAAACATTGGAAACATTGGGTAAATTGAAGGAAGAACTGAGTATTAACTAACTTATGGCCAAAACTAGTGGGTAGCTGACTGTCCAGGATTATTATTTCATAATATTACTAATTAATTTGGCTAATTGTTGTATCTGAGAGAGTAGGCCACTGCATCTTTTGGTGTGCAGCTGTGCTCAGGTTTGGACTTCAGACCACTAGCTATTATGAGAAGTAATCTCTTACAGATACTTCACTTCCATTGACACGTTATTTCTCTTAAATGATATTCTCTTCTCGCCTGCAAACTACAGATTGGTAAAAACTAGTGTTCTGGTCTGTCAGTTCTATTCGGGAGATGTAGGTGTTAGCGAGCTGGCTGATAGCTTCATTAGAGTGACAAGCCAAATTGAGTTTCCCAGATGAACAGAACAAGTTATTTCCCAGATTACAGATTAGATGAAGTTTTCTGTGGCATATTGAATGTTACTTCTAATTAGAGAAAAAAAGTTCTTTTTTGAATATAAGTCTTTGAATTTTTTTTTTAGTAGACTGCTTAGTTGGTGGGATATTATTGTATTGAGAAACTAATAAAATCTGTAGAGTTAAACTGAAGGTGTACTGTTTAATATTTTTCTCACTGAATCGTTTCATTTTTCTTCACTGAACTATAGACAGTCTTCAGCTGCACAGGGTCATTAATTACTTAGTGTCATGAATAGGTTCTTTGAATCTTTACTCGTGTGGCAGTCCATTTATTGTATTATTTCTGTTGTATAATACAATCCTAGTCAATTAGAATGATGGTATTTGTATCAGTGTTTTCTTTGAGTATGTTCTTAATTTGGCCTCTACAATGGTAGGCCAGTGATAATATTCTAATATCAATCTGATCCAGTTTTTAAGTCTTTGCTTGGTAATGTATCATTTTGGAAATCAGGACACATATTGATCATATTTAAAATGTATTTTTTCCTCTCTGCAAAGAAGAGCTAGCTTTTTAGTAGGGTTCATTCTGAATTCTCATGGCCATTTTTCATAAATGCTGTTGCTTTTCCCCTCCTCTGCCTATACTATTGTGTCTGTACATTTTTTGGTACTTTGTGTAAATCTATCTGTTTTAAAGGCAGGTCACGCTAAATGCCTCATAGCTTTCTTGTATTGGAAAACTACTCAGGGTATGTTTAAAATATCTATAATAAAAAAGATAAGAGTCCCATGTTGCCAAGCAGGATAAGTTTTTGGGTTTTTTTTTGGTTTGTTTTTTTTTCCTAATGGCCTTCAGCCAGCATTACTTAATATAAAGATGCGTAGGAATGCAGCTAGTGAAATTACGTACCTAAAATTCTTGACAGAGCTGTCAATTCTGTATCTTGACTAGCTGTTTGAAGCCATATGGGAAAAATTCTGAGAGTAGTTTTCTCAGTAACTGGCCTTCTTGCTAAGGGGTGTATATGTAATGTGAATATGCTGAATTCCCTCTGCTAAACACTGGCAAAGCTACAGAAATAGTCTGAAACACATGCATGGTATGGTGGTCATTACAAAAAGGAAGAGAATTGACGTGCTCTGGGTTGTGTGTGTGTTGTAGGGGAAAAATTCCTTCTGCTATCAGAAGAAATGCAAATTAAGGAGGAATACAGCTCAAAGAAAAAGAATCTTTCAGTTTGGTGTGTATGTACTTGGTGACAAACAGAGGTCACAGAGACCATGTCATACCCACGAGCATTGTCAAAATGAATTATGAACCAACTTCCATTATATGATCACAGACCGTGGCAAAGACAATGCAAATGATGAAAGATGTAGTAAAGAGACAGTTTTATACCTATTGAGACACACTTTAATAGCCAGCTGTGGCACAGCTGAGTCTGTTTAATCTCCTACTTGCCCGGGTTTGTTAGTAGGTATTTTGTTTACTATTTTTAAGTACTGCTTGAGGATTTTTAAAAAAGTTTCTCCCTGTCCTTCTTACCCTCTCTGTCTTCTAGCAAGAAAGTGTGAATGATAAAGGTTGGAAGAAGCTATACTTTGAGAATGTTTAAAACCAAGTGAAACATTTGTTTTGTTCCTACATGCAAAAAAGCATCTTTTAAGGTTATAAAAGTACCATGCTTACCTTGTGTAATTTCCTGTGTAATACAAACTGTAATTTTTCTTCAATAGGTGTGAAGAGCTTTTGAAATAGGGGTCTGATTATGATTTCAAGGCTTCAAATGACATACAATTTCTGGGGTAGTTATGTTTAATAAAAGTGTGCCTTATCTCTAATGAAAATCTATTTAACTTCATCTTCCCATCATGGGATCTTGCTATATATTCTTCTACTAGATAAAAGAGCCAATCAGATATGACATTTCCATATAAGTGCTCATAGACTGATACATATTTTTACTGCAACTGTGTGCCCATAAATTTTCCAAGACAGCACAACAACACTTTTACATTTTGCACAAAGTGAATCCATACATACTAGGGTTTTGGAAACTTGAATGCTGTTTCTAATGTTTGTCATACAGCCCCTTCCTGTTTGCTTTCAAGCTAGCTCCTTATCAGTTAAAATACATATAAAGATGAAAACCTGCAGTAACTTCAATTAGGGAAAAGTCTTTTGAAGTTTTCGCTTCTTAGCACTAGTCTTGCTCTACCAATTTCATGTCATATTATTTCTTTTGTTTCCTCCCTTTTGAAGTACACTGGTACTTTTTAGTGTGTGTCTTTTTCCTTTTTTAAATTAAAAGATTAAAGATATAAGAGGCTTTGGTTTGAATATTGAATGAAGAAGTCTGGATATATCACTTTTCCCAGCATATGTGCTATATAAGCTTTGCTGAAAACAGATAGGACTTCATCCTTGCAGACAAAAATGGGACGTCAGAGGAAATTAACCCTCCAGGAGAAAGCCAGTCTCGAATGAAGTTCATCTTACATATTCACCAAAGAAGATAACTTTAGGTACATAATTTGTGGAGGTTTTCCTTTTAGAGTTAAATCTCCATCTCTTTTTCTATTTTTAATACACTCTTAATATTCAGATCCTTTCAGAGGCAACTGAGATACTGGCTTTTTGGCTTGCTCCTCTTGCTTTTTCTAATATTAATTACAAACTGAAACTTCCAGTTTACAGAGTTAAAACACCTCATTTTATTGTATTTTTTTCTGATTCCTAAAGTTACTAGTATCATTAGGCAAAATTGTGGTGATGGATCTGAGAGCTGCACAGTAAATAATGCATGGCCTGTGGCTCTCTGCAGTACTTCCCTATCCCACTCCTTTGGGTTAAGCACTTGACTGGCTATTTGGCCCAACCTATCTTGAGTCTGTTGGTCTTCTTTCTAGGCTAAGATGCAAACCTGCATAAGTAGTTACTCTTTGTTTTTTAAAGTTGCAGAATTTTTTCCTTTGGGAATTGTGTTTGTCTGGTCAGTATTTTTACAGAATTCTGTAAATTCACTGTCCATCTGACTGACCAGGTCCAACCCCTTCTATGCTCTTATGTTGCAACCACTGCTATTTCTAGTTAGGGGCAATGATAGCATGTGGTACTACATCAGAGCCTAGAAAATTGTGGTGAAAAACATGGTTGCTGCTTCCTGTTTTGTTGGTCTGTTTATTGATGGTCTTGCAGTATCTGTGAAATCAAGGCAGAATCAGATTCAACATTGCATTCTAGTATTGTAACTAGATAGATAAGGTCCGTCCAGTGATTATTATTATTTTCTTCCAACTACCTGGCTAAGATACATTGCAAAACCATTATTAAGGTTGCAAAGTGCAGTCTTAAAATTTAATAAGGGGCACTAGTTGACTGTCCAACCTCTGCTTAGTTTGTCTGTGCATATGTGTTGTGACTGTCTTAATTACAGATTTTCATGCTTTTTTTTAAAAAAAAACCACTCTATTATCCTGATTCTGTTTTATGGATGGGCGGATGTACATAAAGTTTTATTGATAATTACATACTGTTTTTGCGGTGCGTTCACTGAGTCAGGTTTTTCTGTTGCTATTCAAAATGTGGTAGAGGACTGCAGTCAGAAATTTTATGCAACCAATGTGGAAATCCAGCTGTTTGACTGCAGACTTCCTCACTGTTTGTTGTTTGCAGTGAGGCCTGCTGAAAAGAGAGTGAAATATCTAGAAATATCTAGAAATATCTAGAACTTACTTCAAAGATATTTATGCCACCTTAATACAACTGAAGTCAGTAGCAACAACACAGAATAGATATCAGTGTGTTTATGCAGTCATCTCTGTTGCTCCCAGTGCTAGAGTGCCCCATTGGTAGGAAACTGATGTTTGATTTAGGGCTTATCTTAAAGGAAACACTCTCTTCCTGATTACAGAATATTTCTGTGATGAAGAGTCTACCTGTGATAATTGGCAAATTGTGCCTGTGCTCATTGCCTTCCTCTTAAAAATGTGCACCTTTTTTCTGTTTTAATGTTTGTTTATTATATTGAGAACACTTTTGTCTTCATCCTGCTGGTGTCTCCTCTGCACTAACATTCTTTCCTTAAGCAGACAGGGAGAGTTTTTGAAAGAGTTCATAGTCGGACATGTTTTGTCATTCTTCTCTTGGCCTCTGACCTAAATTATTTTCATCACCACAGGAGGAAAAAATTGACATTTTCATATATAATTTGAAGTTTCGATTCTGCAATCCTGAGTGTGCTGATGAAGAGTGGAATTGGCATATTAGGCTGTAAATTTTAGAGAGAAAAAAATTTTAGAGAGAAGACTTAGTGGTTTGCTTTAGTTTTATGTTGGTGTGATTACAAAGGTCTGAAATTACGGTGGTGTGTTGCAGGCCAGTGCTTTTATTAACATGTAATAATACATCTATGGTCCTCTCTCATTGTGGCAGGTGCACCTGCCCTGACAAAAACCGGGGCTTTCTGGCTGCTGAAACATAGAGGCAGCTGATTCTTTTTCTGCCCAATTTTCACACCTTTATGGTGACTGGGGCTCTCTGCCAGTAAGAGCCTAATGTGACCACATGTTAGACTTGACTAGGGTATAAACGGAGCTTCACTGGAGAGCCAATGTGAGTCAGTCCTCCTCAGAGTAGCAGGTCTGTAGTTGGAGACTCTCCCCTTGGATTGGGATGCTGCCCAAGGAAACTTCCTGGGATTGAGTGAGCCCTCACCCCTTGTGAGTGAGTGATCCCCTTTCTGGGAATGTTTAAGTGGGAGGTTTTCCGTTTGGGAAAGGTGAGGTGGGAGGTGAGTCAATCTGTGCCCAGTTTGGGTCATCTTTCTAAAAACAAATATTCACAGAACTTAGGTGTTCTTAAGTCAAGTTATGTAGTATTATATTCCCATCTGATTTCTGAACTTGTGATTTGCTTTGGTCAATCAGAGTGCTCAGTAATTTTTGGTTGAAATAAATCTTGTATTCCCACCTGACATTTGCTCTGTTTGTTTTGTGGGTGTCTCAGTGACATGCATCCATAGTTAATTATTAAAACCATATATCCAAGTTGGAGTACTTTCTTTAAAGATACTAATTTATGTAACTATGACTTAATACAATTTGATTTGATTGTTGAAATATGAGAGGAGGGGACCTCCAAAGTTTAAAATGGGAGTATTCTGACTTCAATTTTCTACAGTGGAATGAGGAGTATTTGGTCTTCAGTAGGGGAATTATCGGAGTTAGTCTTTCAAGAATTAAACTGAGTGAAAAGATAGCTCTATGCATTTTTCTCTGGGTTGTTTAGAACAACTAAAACAATTGTATTATAAGTGAAAGGTCTGCAGCAGAAAAAAATCTTATGTTATGGATTACTTATTTCCTCAAAATACTCTGTTAGTTGTAAAACTTTCTTACATGTTTTGTGTTAGTCTGATACATCCTATTGTAGTAATACAAGCAAAAGATGCGCTGAATGTGTCTTTCATATCCCATTATCTCTCACTTCACTGTTCATAACAGCTTCAATCAGAGTAATACTATGGATGTCTTAAATTACTTGAACAGCTCCTTCAGATTGTTCTGGGAAATGTTTTCATCTTTAAAGCTGGACTATTCCTCTCAAATTAGAGGGAAAAACACCTGAAATGAGTGAGTTAGATGAAATTCTGATTTAATTTGTTAAAACAGAATTTAATTTTTCTGTAACTGTTGCCTTTGGGAACAGGATAGGTTCCTTTCTAAGGTACATGCGGGCAGAGGCAAAGTTGTTCATTTTTCCCATTATTGCAAGCAGCCACATATAGTGCACTTTCTGAATTTGTCAGGCTTCATCTTTAAAGTATGTAGAAGTTTTTACTCAGACTGGTGCTATTCGAGGGTAGTTCTTGAACCTTATTTCTTCAGGTATCATAAAACTACTTCCTCAAGAATGGACTGAAGGCTGGGTCTTCAACCCCCTATTACCCACTGTCCTATAGTCTCAGTTACTCACTCTTAATGCTATAATAGTAAAAGTTTAGACTTTTGGATCTATCAATATTTACTTTAGATTGTGAATTAAATCAGCTTTTTATCTAAGTGAGCATTCCAGCATTGATGTAGGAACACTCAGCCCCCAAGAGTAGTTGCTTGTGTGTAGACTGATAAAATGCTCTTACAGATGTACTACTTTTGGTAAAAGTAGATAAGAGTGTAACGCTGGGAAATAATGCCATTACACTTGCATATTATTTTTCTGTGGTTTTTTTTTTTTTTTTTTTGTACAGGAAAAGCTTTATAGAAACAAGCATTTGGATTTTTAACTCAGGATATGAAAGGCATAATCTCATGTACAGTAACTTTTAAGGTACAAGACATACCAGATCATTTGGAACTGAATGAACTCTCAAAATAAGGATTAAAGTATTTGAAAATCAGATGGGTGGGCCTATATACCAGAGGAGCATGAAACTAGTTTCTGTATTATAGTAACCATCCTACTTTATCTAAAATAGTTTGTTAATTTGTTATTGGAAATAGTTTGCCTGACAGAAGACTATTTTCTGTGGTACCTGTAAAGAATGACTCTGTGAGAAGTTCTTTTTGGAATTCTATTTCTATTACATACTTTTTTAAAAACCTCAGTAAAATGAAGTCAAGTACACTTCTTCAGCCTGTCCTCAAATTAATCAGACTGCCAGTGTAGGAAAGTAAATGTAGGTGCACTTAAACTAACCTGAAGTGGCTCTTTGAGTATTGAAAGTCTAAACGGGCATTCTCTGCCATAGGGATCTGCCAGCAACCAAGGACAGGGTTGTCCACATTAACAAGTCCTTCAGCACTGCAGTACCATAAGAGGTAGTCCTATTGGAAACACTCAGTTTTGTGGCAAGAATTTGGATTTTCAGAAGGGATGTTGAAATTTATTTTCAGCTGTGCTCAAGTTAGTAACATCACTAGAGGCCAGTTCAACTAAATTGATAGGTGCATTATGAACCAGGTTAGTAAAATTTGGTGTCATGCCATGAATTCCTTACTACAGATTCTTCCTCTCTATATTCACAACATGTGATCTAGTTATTCTAAAGGTTACTCTTACTGGCTTTTAATTTCGACTGTGGGCCGCAAAATCGGTTTGCTTTAAAAGTCTCATAACTCATGTTAGAAGGTTCAGCCCAGAAACCTGTTTTTCTCACTTTTAGACTTTAAGATGAAATTCTAATTTTGACAATTCATAATCTATCTTTGCTAAATGCTGATCAGCATTTCTCTCCCTCCCTGTAGAAATGCATACAGTTATTTGTTTCTCTGACAGGCTAATAATGGATATCGCTGGAGGTATTTAAAAGACCTGTAGATGTGGTGCTTAGGGACATGGTTTAGTGGTGGCAGCGTTAGGTTAATGGTTGGACTCGGTGATCTTAAATGCCTTTTCCAACCTAAGCAATGCTATGATTCTGTGATATACCAGGATCTTCATAGTCTCTTCTGTAGCCAGTTTATCTGCAGTGGCTTGTTAGTTCATATTTAACCTCTAATGCTGATTAATTACGTTTGTCCATATGTTCTGAATCATGTATGTATTCTGAATATTATTATTCTCTCATTAACTAAAGGCTACAATTTTGTGTGTTAGTATTACACAGAAGTGAAGTACATAACATCTTATTCTATGAAGGGAAAGTTGGGTGTTCTGAAAGCAGTGAATCTTGCAAAGACAATGGAGTGCGAGAATCCAAATGAAATAATTAGATCTTCATAATACGTTAAATTTGAACTGTGAAGCTATTGGCTATTTCGTTACTGTCTAAATGTCTGACAGTTATAAAAACCTGAGTCATGTTGTTTTTTTGTGTCCAAGCACTATTTCTGTACTGTAATTCTTGCAGGTTCAGTGCTTTGTTTACTGATTGTTACTCCTGTTTTCACAAAAGTCAGTGCTTACAGCACTTTCTAAGGGACAAATAAATGTCAAGTTATGTACTACCCATGGCAGAGAAATAGTGGTTGCATCATATTACAGTATGCTGCTTGAATTCTGTTAAGATTTAAGCTGTTTGTGTCACATCGAGTTCTGAGGACAGTACTACTGATTTTCTATAGTTCCTGTAATGATTTGTTATATTAGGTGACCTTCTGAAAGCTTCACCTTCTAGAAGTGGGTGATTTATATGAAAATTCTGATTTTCCATTTAAAATCAAAACAAGCTTCCAGAAGTTTTGAATGGCTTCAGTTGGAAGTATTAGAAAGGATTTTAGTTGCTTATGTGTTTTCTGAAATTCTATATCCACATTTAGTTTTAACTTTTTTTCACGATATTTCTGCTTATACTATTGTCTCAAATTAAAGTTCTTGTCAAAATTTTTTTCAGTGTGAGTTTCTCAGTCACTTTGGCGTTGTTCTTGGTCCTTTGGGATGGAGTCCTAGAAAATGCCTAGTCAGGTCACCCAGTCTACCTTCACTCTCAAAGTCGTAGTCCTTCTGAGTCTGATAGACTGGTTCTTTTATAACTAAGATGATTGTTTTTTTCCTTGAGTTTTTTAGCCTGAATTTCTTTGCAAACAATATGTATTTGATTTCTCATTAAAGATTATAAGATAAATATCTTTATGTAGTTGAGAAAGGAGAAATATATTTGTTCTTTTGACAACTAATGTAGAAACTTGTCATGTTTATATAATTTCATGAATACCTTCTCAATTGGTTTCAGTTGTAGTAATGTTAATGAGCAGTCAAAAGTGAAAGTGAGGAACTGGTGAAAATGTGAAAGACTGTAGTATGTAAAAACATAGTTGGCTCTAATGAAGGAAATGGTGGATTCTGTGGATGTGAGTTTTGGCTGCATTAAATCCTTTACTTGATTAGAGATCATGCTTAAAGTTCTTACCACATAAGCTGCGAAATCTGGCTTGATATTTAGTGCATGTGGGCTTTTTGCAGAGGCTGACTTTCACCCAAGCGTTTACCATAGTTACGTTCAATTACTGATGATCTTGTCCTAATGTTAAAAATACTGCACTCTACTGTTTAGTATGGAAAGTAGTCTGGTGGACAGGACCGTAGGCATGAGTTGGAAGATGCCATGTTCTACACTGGAGGATAATGACTGGATCTCATAGACTTCATCACAAACAGACCACAGAGGATCTATTTATGTACCTGTAAAGGTGTTACTGATCCACAGATGAAGGATCAGATCCTCTCTGATTTGAGAAGCTGGCATCTCTCTAGTGTGAATGCCTCTGGGACAGGCATGGATGGCCATTGAGAAGCAGTGTGTTTGTTGAGACTACAGAGATGGTTTAGCAGGTATAACATCTTAGTTTTTCTCCAGTAAGTATGGAGTGCATGCTGGAAGGGAGAAGTGCATAGGTTCTTCTGTGCTTCTTAGTCCTGTCTGCCATGGTAGCCTCTTCAGAAGCCTGAGTGGGACAAAATGGACATGGGAACTGCACATTACAGGGGCTGTCAAAAGCTTCCTCTGTTGCCTTGAGTCATTTGCTGTAAAGTTGGTTCATGGAGCAGATCTGAAGCATTTTGATAACTGCTTGCTATTGGGTTTATTTAGTATCTATGTTTTTTTCCTTTCCTCTTTTTCCAGCTTGCACTTGTTTTTTGTTTTCTAAACATCCTAAGGTTAAATAAGTACCAGAGATAGGAGTGAGAACCTACAGCAATACTGAATACATTTTCAGCAGCGTTTATTGTTGCAGTAACAAGGTATCTTGCATGTTTCTAAACTGGTGATAAATTGTAAAAACAAGCAAAAGGTCTGTAGTAACTAAAACCATGGCTTTATTTTCATGCTAGTTATGGAGAAATACTTCTTCCCCTCCCCAGTAAATGTTTTTTGGATAGTGTATCACAGATTCTGGCACCATATAGTCTCTCCCAATGTTTTGCTTTCTGTAACAAGTTTTATATCTGAAGTGCAAATAATATCGTAGTCCTTTCATTTTTTAAAAAATTGGCCCTTATATACCATTTCATGGCTACCAAGTGCTGTGCCTTGACACAAACACTGTTGAGAAACATGTCACCACTCTTAGAAGGTGACATGATATTGATAGTTCAGGATGTTGAATGTCTTCTAAGTAAACACAACCGTAACCAAATGCATGTTACATTTTTCTTTCAAGAAAATAAATAGTCAGACCATTTTGAAACCATAGGCAGCATGCTATGTGGTAATCAAAACTTGTTCTCATACAGCTGTATTTAAAATAGAAAAGACACAGGAATTGTACAGGGAAACAAAGTAATTTTAAGGTAAAGCAACATTAAAAAAAGAGTTATGGCTGCTGTTCAGCTATAAACTCAGGCCACTGTGCTACCACATATATTGTATCTATTCTCTACAATATTCCTGGATAGGTGTGTATTAAAACTGAAATAGAAGACATAAATTTGAATTTTTTTACTTTTGATGGTTTGTGTTTCATGCTACATACAATACACTGTTTAACAGCTTTAGAAAAGTCTTAAACAATATCCTAGGATATTGTTCTTTTCTCTAGTGGCATTGTTTTATAATCCTGGATAAGCTGCTAGCGTGTTTAAGGCTTGGTTTCCCTACTGCTGTAATGAACTCTTTAACTGATAGAAAGACCTTTCTAAATTGCAAAGTGTGGGGCTTGAACCTTAATGACAGCAGTATGAAAAACCAATGTGTTTCAGACCTTGCTCACTGTCTCTGTGTCTAACGTCAGCAGTTTTATCAAAATAGATGGTACTGTTTCTTGTTGACTTCTTCAAGCTGCTCCCACCACTAGTCCATAAATAAATATTGAGTCCTTCTCTTTTGACCATTATTGATTTTGATAGGGTTCTTTAGCTGAACGGAACTTCTTGATCTAAAACCTAGGGTAAGACAAGATGCTAAAATCTTTGTGCTGCTGAGAGAATAAGAGGTAATTTCTTTGCTTAGTTTTATTTAAATTTGTGAAGAGAAAAATGTTTTCCATCTATGTCATTATTGCTGGAATATTCCAGATACTGGGCGGCACAGGGGCTTAGCAGACTTGTCCATTAGTGTGATTGACTTGAGCACATCCACAGAATCCACTATGGGTTGTGCTGTACTTTTTGGTGGGATGGGTAGCGCCCCATTGCTTTCATCAACCAACATGTAATCAGGTTAGAGGAAATCAAAACAAAGAATTATGATTAAAACTTAATCTGCTTTTAGAATTAATAAAACTTGTTTTTTAAAGCATCTGTAGGTCATAGATCAGGGAAGTGGTTGAATCAGTATCCCTGGATGTGTTTAAGGGTCGTTTAGATGTGGTGTTGGGGGATATGGTTTAGGGGAGGACTTGTAGAGGAGGGTTGGTGTTTGGACTTGATGATCCCAAGGGTCTTTTCTAACCTGGTTGATTCTATGATCATAGGTTGTGGGCATTCTTGTACTAAATCTGTGTCTACCACAAAATGAGCTACACCAAACTTAAAACATTTTAGCCATGTCCATTTGTGTTGTACGCGTGCTTTTTATCGATTTAATTTGTGAACTTCCTTATTTTTACCACAGAAGGAAGCCTGTATAGGGCATTTAATGCAGAGTACAGGCAGACCTGCTTAAGTTCTTGCTACTGTCTTGTTCTTACAGTTGCAAACAACATCAGTCTGAGATTGTCTGTGTCTTTCCATTAACTTTGTTTGGCCTTGACCAAACTCCCTAACCACCTTGCACTGACAGTGGTGGTTAATAGGTCATATTACATCATTTTCCTTTTGGTATGCCTGGTCATGTGGCATTCAGTGTTTGTTACATAATTGGTATAATATCAATGCAATATGCACATATATGCAATATAACATGCACGAATATGTAAATGGCATAGCTACAATAAATTTTGGAAGCTCTGTCTTTGAGCTGTGCCAGCAGAAGATGTTTCTGCCACTCACCTTCTCTCCTGTCTTTCATCTAGAGGGTACTGTCATTGTAGGAGGCAGGGCATATATTGGCTTCTCTGCTGTTCACAGTACAGCACCTCTGGGATGGCTTTTTGTTGGTGATGATTTTAGCTGAATTGTTGGACTGGTAAGAGAACAAGTGAAATCTGGCAGGGTTTCACTTTTACCAAGTCAGCCACAGTATATTCTCGCAGAGGGGTGATACTAGTTTTAAAAGAACTTGTATGCAAATTAACTTGCCAGATGGTGAGACTTTATATTTTTACTTCTCGTTATTCAGGAGGGCTAGGTAGTTCTGTTGTTGTGTACTTCATTTATGTGTGAGGTGTAGCTTGGTAATGTTGGAGTATAATTTTGGATTAATGATTAAAAAGCAATTTGAAATGTATTTTTGTGTAGCTTTCTATTAAAAATTCTGTTGCTCACATGCTTAACTGTTTTTTGGCTTTTCAGCAGCACAGAATGATTTTTGTCATTAACATGTATATATAGTAGAACACATTTTTAGGTAGTTTACCATTTTTAGCTGGTTTATGATCTATTGGTAATTTTTTTATTTTCCTAAAAGAAAAATAATTCGGAAACAAAATAAAATCAACAAGTTTGATAAGCTTCCACATGGAGGGAGAAACTGCCTTATTTTGAATCCTTTGTTGTGTTTTATGGATTAGTTCCAGCAGATCTGAGGCATATGAAGTTGCTTTATTTTGGGTGGTCACAGGCAGTTCGAACTGATAAATTTGGCAAGAGAGAAGCAAATCTGTCTTGGAGTCCAGGAGAAATTGCAAAATGTGCATCGTGTAAACATGCTCAATATTTGTAGAACGTGACATGTTCACTGACACAGACCATACACAATATTGAAAGTTGACCTGAGTGTTTCTGTACCATCTGATTGTAACCTAAATTTGTGTTTTATAGCTGGAAACAATTGGATGGCAGCTTAATCTTCAAATGGCAGAATCCATGCAAGCAAAGCTGAAGTCTCCCCAAACTGTGCTAGAGCTGGGAGTGAGCAATGAAGACTCAAAGGTAAGAAATAGATGCCTGGAAGAGTTGGAATGAGTTGTAGTGATGGCCTTATGCTCAAAGTTCTGAGGCATTAGTTGGAACTCTTGACCATTGTTAGTCTCACTAGTGTTTTCATTGTTATATTCCATAAAATTACAGTAAGCACTTGAAATTGGAAGGTATTGATGTATACGTACAAGGTACCCAGCATACGTACTGCTGGGTAGGCTGAGGGCTGTGTTAGCAGGTCTTTGGGCTGTAGTGTAATAGAAAAGTATAATGAAATGTGTTTAAGTCTCTGAAATGTCTTTGTAGATAATTTATTTTTATCACATAGTATGTGATTGGTACTTGTTACACATTTAATGCCTAGTAGCTTGCAGACTTCTACCTTGTGTGTGGTTATGTAAGATATTACTCATCACTTGCAACCTTTCTGTGCTAATGATGTATTTATATGAATGATGACATAGTATGCAAGAAAGAGAGCCAGTATTTGGAGGTTTTAAGTCTTGAGTTCAAAGACTTTAGTGACTGGTGGTGTTTCAGTGCCAAAAAGCACTAATGAACATACTTTTTAATTAATAAAATATGTATCTTTTGTTAGCCAGCATTTTTTAAATTAAACACAATTTGCTTTTAACCTTACCTTACTAGTGGAAATTGGAGTCTTTATTTCTGTAGTGTCTGTCAGAAAATTTGAAAAAGTCAGTATAAAAGATTTGAAGGAAAAAATCAGAACTCAGTTCTGCTTTAACACTGCATTTATATCACAGAAATTTTACTAATGTAAGTGGAATTTCTAATGTGTGATAGATCTGTAGATAGATAGACACACTTTGTCTGTGCTTCTCACCAGAACTTGAAGCAGCTGTATTTTTTTCAGCTGTTCACTGCAATCTGTATTTTTGAAACACGCATACAGGAACCAGACAGTATTTTATGTCCAAGCTGCTTTGGGCAGCACTGCATACAGATTCAGTTCTGTGGCAAAACAGTATTTTTAAAATTGAAAAAATGTCACTTTCATGTAATGCAGAAAGGTCTTCTACGTCCTGTACAAACAGCATTCATCAAGTGGATTTCTTTGAATCTTTTGTATTTCTTTTGTGCGTATAATTAGATACCAAGACCACAATTATTTTGCGATAATTACAAGCCTAGGTAGACTTGCAAATGGCATTCCTATAGAAGAGTGCAACAAGAAAAACATACTGGTGCTTTATGCTACAGACAATAAAATTTAGAAATCTTGATTAGTGTGAAGATAACTATAGGTTTTTTTTTTTTCTGAATGATTACACCCTAGTATAGAATAGGTTTAAGATTGGCTAGTGTCTGCTTATATATGGACAGAAGCATCGGAGCATAATTTTTGTGCTGTATTTTGCATCTCCATAATCTCTTTGTGCGCTATTAAGTTATCTTAAAATCCTAGACACTAGGTACTTTTATGTTTGTGCCTTTTGCACATAAATTCGACATGACTTTAACATATATTTTCTTAATGATTAACTTAATTTCTCACAAAACGTGTTTTTTTCCTTAGGAATTCATGAGTATAATAACTTGAATTTTTTCAGGAAGGATATGGAACAGTTACGGAGGAGCACTTGTGGGCTGGCTCATTAGGGGGCAGTAGTGCTCTTTCTCATGCTGGCTTTTTAAATGCTTTTTTGAGATAATGCTCAGAATCAATTCTGAAGTCTGTTGTGGGAAGTGTTAAGTGTTTACATTTCTAATCTGTATATAGCAATAGAATTTTTTTGCTCATCTAAAAAACTAAGGCCTATTAATAAAAATAAGCATACTGATCAAGGTAAATGAAATTGGACATTATTTCCGCTTTTGCTAACTAAAAGTACTTGTACTGATACATTAATACTACAACTCACTCCACTTAAAGATCATTTAAACAGTTCTTTGACAGAAGCTGACATTTAAAATTATTTAAATTCTCTCTCCAGGAGAGATAATTAGAAAACCTGTGGATATATGAATGTTATTTGTGCTTCAGGAAATAAAAAGAATCAGAGGATCTGCTATATGCTATATAAATATTTATAGTTTGTCAGCTTGAGATGAAAAGCGAGTCCCATAGGTATTATCCCATCAAAATTCAAAAGTAAGGTGGTCTTTAGTTCATTCAGGTGATTCAAGCCACTGGTAACATTTGCATTGCCCAGGAAGTATGCTGCTTGTGACTAGTAGTAATTGTGATCAGATCATATGATTTTTGGTAAATTGTTTTTTTCCTGGGTTTTATTACAAATTTGCTTTCTGCTTATACTAGACTTTGAATTATGCTTGATTTGGATTTAACAAATATTTTGCATATGCCACCGGAAGTTTCTCACCATGGGAGTGATTAAGTATATGAATGAGTTACCTGGAGAGCTTGCAGAGTTGCCAGCCTTGAACATACCCAGGAGTCAGTGTGACAAATCCCTGAGCATCCTGACAGAAGTGTGGAGTTAGCCCCACTGTGAGCAGTGGGAAGGACCAGGTGGACTGCCAAACTCTGCCTTCCAGCCCAAGTTATCCTGTGATCTAGGATGCTTTGCAGCTCATTTGCTGATGGTGTTTGTATGAGGAGGAGAAAAAAGATTTCAATTAAAAATCCAATTAAGAGTGACTTCTTGCAGTAATTCAGAATTTGAAATGTTTAATTGCATTTCTAGATCTGAGGGAAGTGGAAGTTCTATGAACTAGGCACACAAAAGAAGCTGGTATGATAGGAAACATCTTTTTGAACTGCAAGATCCTTTTGCTTCCATTCTGGCATTTTAATGAGCTAAGGCAACATTTAGAACTGATGTGTAAGATACCGGCTGTATGCAAGGGTTTTGTTTGATAATATAATTTAGCTTCGGTTTTTTGGGGGCTGTTGAGTTGCAACAACAATTTGGGGATTTTTTTACAGACTACTGTAATTTTTATGGCTAGAGAGTGAATTAACCAGTAGAGGGAGCACAAACGAACAATCCTGATAGCCTGTGCTGCTAATTATGATTTTGAATGGCAGACAAAGACTGATCCCAAAAAGTGCTGCGTTTATTTAATATCTGTTTCCTTCAGTAATTTATTGTTTATTATCCACATAGGCACACACTCGCACGTTCTTTCCCACTGTTAATACTGGTAATTCCTTAAACTGTATAGTCCAAACCTTTCTGAAAAAAATGTTATTTTCTATAACTATAGGAGCCATATTAAAAAAACCCCAAAATTATAGTAAAGGCTGTAAAAAACATCTGAGGGCTTCAGAAATGCCAAATCACTGATGCAGAATATCTCCTCAGAGGAATGTGATAGTGTGTTCTTAAAGCATTTCTGCTGTGCCTCTTCACTAGGAAGATCCAGCAAGGTGCGTTACTATATGAAGTATTTATTGTTTTCTATTTTTACATTTTTTTTTTTAACATTTATGCTTGAAAATCACTCGGATAAATAACACTTGCCTAGTGTTGTCTCTCAATAGTTATCCAATTTTTCTCTGTAAATCCATTCCATAGATTTCATTAGATTCAGTTATCTAATTACAATTTGTCGTATGGAAGGCTTTGTCCTTTTTTTGGTTTTCCTTCTCTTTATTTCATCTGTGATTTTGTTCTTAATGTTTAAGGAGCTTCTTGGGGGAGCTTGTTTTTCTGTGTGAATGCTATATATAGATTCCTTTCAAGATTTCAATACTTTGTTTGTTACACATGCATTTGAAGAATTTTGTTACAGGATTTTATCTGCCAATGCAATTCAAAAAATAACTGATAAATATGCTGGTTTGTTAAACCTGCTAATTGTAATACTTTTGACAAAAGAGAGATAATATTAAAATGTTACTGTACTAATTTAATTTTACTTCCTTTTAATTAATTTTCCCTAATTTCTAGATGTTTTAAAAGAGGAATATAACAGTGGAAGTATTTTAAACTGTTGTTTTTGCAACCGTTTGCTCAAAATCAAAATGTCTTCTGAGTGCATTTGTAACTGAGATAGTAATACATGTTCCTCGTTCTAGAGAGTAAATGGAAGTCTGCAAATCTTAAATGATTATTTTTTACTTGTTAAAATAACAGGACATATGTTTTAGTTTTCTCCTAGTTTTTACAGACTTTCTATGTGTTTCTGGACTGTGAACAAATCTAGACTGTAGACATTTTGCGCTGCTTACCTCAATAAGTATGCAATTCTGCTTTCTAAGTTTGCCATTATGAATACTGTCCCAGTCTTTAACAGCAAAGCAGAGTAGGTAAGAAACAAAGCTTTCTAGATCAATCATTCAGTTTGGGTTGTAGATTCTGCGCAGCCTGTATGACATGCAGGCTGGACCTGCACTTAGGTGGATATTTAAGGAAGTACGGTGGTGCTTCCCCTTCTCCTTCCGTTTAGCCATTTGTTTCCCTCTGAATAGAAGCTGTATTTGTGAAGCGGTATAACACTAAGAGCTGCTGGATCTATACCATGATGTAACCCCTTCATTTGCCTTCTTACTCTTCAGCTTTTGGGGTGATGCATTTAGGTGGCTTTTTTCTTTTTCAAAATAGAGGAGTAATTTGTGTCTGTAAGGCCTTGAAAAAAAGAACAATTAAAAGACATGTCGCTGAAAGAACTGTGATGAAGTGCAAAGACTAAACAACTGTAAATTATGTCTCATATTCATCAGCTACCTCTCAACCACCTTCTGTTTTGATGAGGATATCATCCTTTTTCTTCTCAGAACACAAACAAGCTTTCATGTATACCCTTCAACTGAGTTTAGTCTTCCCATTAAGCAGATTTTTAGTTCTTGCAATTGTTAGAGACTTAAGTAGGACAGGCCTTGGATCAATGTAAAGATATTTAAGGATGAAATTGAGAAAAAAGGTTTTTTTCACTACTATTTACAGGAGGTAATTAGAGGCCTGGGTAACCTCAGATAGCACACTCCTAGTTCAAGGTCTTTCTGAAATTCTGAATACAAGCAAAGTTGCTGCTTTTGACAAGGTACATAATAAAACCAATTTTGTTCTGACAACTACAATCTAATAAATGCTGCTGCAGATCAGAAAGCAGAAACTTTCCTAGGAGGAGGTTTCAGAATATTAAGAAAAGTCTTCCTATTTGTAGGAACTGTAGTAAGAATGATTGTGTAATCTTGAGGGTTTGGAACAGCTTAGAAAAATGAGCCTGAAATTTATAATTCACTTCCAGGCTGTCACGTTGCTACAGAAAGCTGTCAGAAATTTTGTTGCCTAACTATGAGACCCAGAAATTCCAGACTTGCAATGCACAGCAAATCTTGCATTAGACTGTTTTTGATCTATCATATCTATCATGTCTGATTAAATCCATCTAATTAGAGGAAGAAGTGAAGCTGCAGTCTAGAATTTTCAAGATGCTGAGAGGACTTTTTTCTTAGCAGAGTAGAAAAGAACATCAGAGTAGCCCACGTCCTGTAAGTTGTTGGTAGTTTGACATTTTACTTGGAAACCATTTACCAGATGATATGACTCCAGGTGTATGCACTCACCTCTGGCAATTGTACTGCAGGATGTAGTTAATTATCTGGCTCTATTTGTGATCTTACATGATTTAATTACCCAGTTTACAGTAAGGATCTCTTGATAGTATTCTTGTATTTTGCCTGGCAGTATACACAATTTCTGAATACGGTGTGTAACAAGTGAGTTTAAAAACCCTGTAGCTGCCTACAGTCTCTGCATGTACTCTGTTCCCCCTGAAAAACTCTTATGACAGTCCATGTGTCTTTGTGTCATGGAAGTTAAGAGGAAAATGGTCCCAGTTGACCATGTGCAGTTGGTTACAGCCTTGGGCAACCTCAGCCGCTAGTTAGTTCTGAAACGCTTGTTTTCTTCAGCAGTGAATTGAATTGTCTGTAATGTGTAAGTTTACCATTGTCAGTCCAAAAAAGCAGCAGAAAAGTAGCTGAAATACTTACATTTTAAGTTTAAACTCTGTAATCCATTTCATTGCCAGGCAGAGTTAAACATTAAGGCCTAGAGAGCACTTAAAAAAACCCAAACAAACCGGGGTTTTTTTCTCATTTAATGTGTTTGTGCTTGCCACCTTTTTCCTTACAAAATTTGTTTCCTCTTTGCCTCAAACTGGTTTTGTAGTCTTGGTCCTTCAGTCTTTTCAGATGAAAAAAAAACCCTCATGGGATTCACTGCAAATTCTCAGACACCTGTATACTTTCTTGCCTGCTATTCTTAGAAACTATGCAGTTTTAGCAAATAAACTGTTGTTTTCATTTGTGTGCAGCAATGGAAAATAACATGGGTTTTGGTACTTTTGCTATGCTTTTGCAGTACTTCCTGGCAGTACTGACCCCCCTGCTTGTACTTGGGCAATAAGCTCTGTGGTACCTTCACAAATGTGTTGAAAATTGGCATCTCTCCCGTGTCAGTTTCTTCCTGACTCTAAGGTAGAAAGAAGTAGCATAAGAAATGGGTGAGATTAGGGAGAGGTGAGCATTGAAGTTGAACAGCAAAGCTTAGTCTTACCAACATAGCTCTTTTGCGTGTGTCCTCTGTTACAATGAAGTTGACTGCTGCCTTTGAGAATTGGAGGTGAGGGAAGAGGAAGACAACATGTAATCTCCCAGGTCAGCAGCTGTCTAATGTGAATGTTCAAAACCAGATAATTCTTCTTATATATTGATACATAAAATTAAAAATTTCTCCTAAATGTTAAAAAGTATAAAATTCAGAATGTCATTAAGCCTTTAGATGGAAATATATCAAATGTGTAGCATTTCATGCCATTTAAATTAGGTAGAAGTGGTGGTCTCTTGCATTATTTGACAATTAGTAGCAAGCAGAGAAGGGGTGGAATTTGTTCTTTGTATAAGTAAGAGAATACCCTTTTATATATGAAAGCCTTGGTGTTGGGGAGGCTGTGCAGAACTACTCATAAACATGTGTCTGTATACTTTCTGAGTATCATTGGAAATGCTTCTCCGTTTTTCATCTTCGGCTTCTCAGTTCTTCCATCTGTAAAATGATGAACTCCTTGCAGCTCAGCAGTTGTAATTTGGAGAGGCTTGTTTGTGGAAAGTTTTGCTATCTGTTATTCCTTTATTTTTTCCTGTGAGAGGTTCTATACAAGAGAAGTTACAAGAGATGTGGAATTTTGAAGGAGGAATTTTCATGTGTTTTTTCTCGGTAGACTTATGCTTCAAAATACTTCATTTCCTTAAGAACCAACAGTGTGGTTTTGTTTTTCCTGTAGCTAGTCCACATGTAAGGGATACCTTCAGAACTTGTTGGAAGAGGTAGGATTGTCTTCAAGTGTCATCATTACTGCCTGTTTTTTTCATTTATATTGATGCTTCAGAAGCAGTTACCTTGCTCGTCATTACTGTAGTGTAGCTCTGGAGCAGCCTGTGCTTTGCTATTCGCTGCCTGGGTGGCATTGGAAGTGGTGAACTCTTCTTTATGCCTTGTCTTCTGCTAGTGGGGTACTGTGTTGGAGGCACTCTCTGAATGTGAGATCTTTCAGCGGAGAAGCAAAATACAAAAAAGAGGGAGTTAAAACTAAGATTAAATATACACAGAATGTTTTAATGGAAGTTATGAACTTGCCTATAAATGCCTTTAACTTTTGTAGATACACCACAGAAATGCAGATTTTGGAGACACTCTAAAGAGGGGTAGATTAATGACTTAGCTTGGGGGTATCCAGAAAGAACAGTGTGGAGGGTTCAACGAAAGCTTTAAGTCATATAAGCTGTATAAACAGTTTATTTGTAAAAAAACCCCAAATGATACAATATCAACAACAGCAAAACCCCCAAACAAGACAAATCCACAAACAATCAAAAAAGATAATCAAATAGCAGGCTTCTGGAAGTGGGTGTGATGTCCACAACTGCTTAGGCTGACTGCAGCGTTCCACCTTTTCTCTACATAATTTCCTGAGTTTTTTCAGGCTTACTGTAGTTGGTTAAAAATTCTTTTCTCACTGCTGTATTTTACTTCTGCAGCTGTGGCAGGATGGGCAGAGAATAGAGGAAACTTTCTGCCTTCCACTCCTGTATTAAACAGTGCTGTTTATTGAAACACTACTCAGCAGACTGCAGTGGGCATGGGTAGAAACGGTACACTTGTGTTGTAAGAAGAAAAAACAAAATTCTGGGAAGAAACAGAAAAACAATCAAATAAAAATGCCAATTGAAATGGGTTCTTGCTATCCACCCTAAGTAGTTCGTTAGTATTTTGTGTAACTTTTAATTCCAGTTTCTTCACAGAGTGAACAACGATATGGACTTTGAACTTGAGCTGCTAAGGAACACTGGCAGGAGTTTTATTTCCTTGTTTTCCCCACTATTTCCTCTGCCTTTTATTAGTTCACAAAAAAGCTACTTACACATAATTCAAACTTTTTTTAATATATACTTGATTATTTTATCCTGAGTTGTGTATTTTTCATCTTTGAAAGTTAAGTGTATGGGTTAGCTTGGAAACTGATACTATCTTGTTGTTTAAATTATATGAAAGATAATTCTAAGAGGAATGGAGTTGAGAGGGAAGGTATAAGAGGCATTGAGTAGTCACTCAGCCTGTGAGTGTCTTAATTTGTGTTGATTCTCTGTGCAGCTTCTGAAGAGCCTAGCTGCAGACTGATATATTTTCACCAAAGTCTGATCTTGCTCTTCTCCCAGTATAAGTCTTTGCTGTCTTCATTAAAAATCTTGTACATTAGAAGACCACTATAGCTAATTTCTGATTTGTAAAATGCAGTATTTACAATCCATTTTGCTTAATTATTGCTGTATGGTAGTGGGTTTTTTAGGCAAATTTGATAAGAACATTCTATAAGTTAACATTAGAAGTACCATAATTTATGGTATATTTTTTATTTTTGTCATGTTACTTAAATAACTTTTGTGGTCTTACATCTTTATGCACATCAAATGGGTCATTTTAATCAGTCTTGGGTTTTGTTTTGTCTTTTTTTTTCTCTACAGTATCAATTACTTGCTTAATTTTCAGTTGCAGTAGACCTAGCTATTCCAGTTCTTACATTTGTAGAGTTTCTTCTTTTGCCTCTTTAGGCTGAATATTAATTGTATTTGTCTGAAAATATAGTTATGCTGTGTGTCCTAACAAAATAAGGCCCGCTTCAGCATCAAATCCAGTTAAAATATGGACATTTCTAAAGTAGTCCTGACACTAAAGTTGATATATCATCTGCTATGTACAGGCTGGAATTCATATTTAAAATTATACAGCTCCATGGCATGTTTGTAAGCATTTCATTGCAAGCCTGAGCATCATTACATGCTTTTAAAATCTGTTGGACTGGCCTTAGATGCTGGAAGATGTGTGCTTTAGAAGAGTTGAAATTAAATTACATTAACAAGTATGGTTTTTCTTTTTTAAGTTTCTGAGGCGTGAAAAGGAAGTTGGGCCAAATTGATTAAAACTCTCATAGATAATTCACAATATTTAAACAACATCTAAAATCTGTGAATATTTAGCAAAGTTATCTTTCATTGTTCCTTAACTTTCTTGCATGTCAAATCTAAGATTTTTTTCAGAAAATAATTTCTAATTTGTTTTTTCCTCTCCAACAGTTTTCAACTCCCTTATCAGAGTATGTACCCTGGAACAGGAATGGAGAGCTGATTTTGAGTAGCTAGTATGTTTATATGGAGGAGGATCAGCATCAGCTTGAGAGTCAGCAGCACGCTGCTGGAGCAGGGAGCTTTGGGTGATCTATCTCTTCCTGCTGAAGCATATGCTTACCTGTTAGAGAAGTAATAGTGAAGTCCTGGTCTTGGGAGAGAGTGAGCCGGGAAGCTGCCCTGGAAACAGCTGCTTGCTTTCCCTTCAGCATCTCGGCCACAGCAATCAGAACTCCATCTTCCGCACTGCAAGGGGGAGAGATGCCGGTTGAGTGAGGATAGAGATTTCCAGTCAAAGTATCTGCACTGAACTTAGGATACTTGGTCATATCCCTTAAACTTATATAATGGCACAGTCTACCTTTCTTCCAGAAGAAGTGTTGTTGAGTGTCTGAGCGCAGAGGGATGGCTTTGGTAAATTTACAGGGGCTCTAAGTGTACAGTGCCATGAGTACTGTTGTCAGTATGAAGTTGAACAATTGTGAAATTCTGCTTCAAAATAGGAGTGCTTGGCAGTATTTTCCTTTCAGACTTCCTCTGTAATCCTTTCAAGAGTAGAGCTAGCCACAGAAACCAGAAGTGAACGGCTTGAAGCATTCAAACACAGTGTCTATAATACTAGAAAGCGAGGACATCACGTAACAAACTGCTTAATTTTGGTTAGGAAATTACAGATTCTGTTACAGTTTTTACTGTGCAGCCCGAAGGAGAGAAGCTGATCTGTGTCAGAGCATTTGCATCTTGCCTAAATCAGGTCCTAGAGCTTACTGTCGGACCACTTTGAGGCTGTGCATCCTGCACTCACTTCTTCCCCCCGGTCTGTTGTCTCTGTACACAACGTATTGCAAGTCTCATTGAACAACACACATGCATACCTTCCTAACCATGTCAACACTGCTATTGGAAGAGATTGTTTCGGGGTGGAAGGGTGTCAAGGAACAGCTGCCAGACCAATTCACATACTCTGCAGGTTGCACATCGCTTTTATCTTACAAACCTTTAGAAAACATGATGCTGAGGAAAACTGTATCTGGTTACGCTATTGGTTAGTATCTAGCCAGGGGCTCTGTATTACTTACACTATTACAAACCAATTAGGTATTTTATGTGACAGGCATCTCACTAGGTCTCTCAGAGTAGTACAGAAGGAGCAAGGGCTTCTTCCATTTGCATTCAGTTTACATTTGTGTTCACCATCATTGTGATTCTTCTCTGTGCTCTGCTTTTCCTTTGTCAGTTCTTTAAATTCATACTTTTGTAAATTTGGTACAAAATGGTACTGTCAAAGAAGAGTAATCCCCTCAGCGATTATGAGTTTCCAACCAAGCTGCTTTGCGGGTTAATAGCCTGCTTTTGAATGTAAAAGCAATTGCATTGTTCTGTATTTTCTGTCCACTCTGCAGAATCGTCGGGCTTACTTTCCTGTTACCTTTGCTAATTATTATCTCAACATGCAAACTAAAGAAATTGCCAAATTTGGCTTCCTGGAGAAGTAGTATGTATATTCTTGAAAGATTACAAAGTGAGCATCTCCTGTGTTGCTAACATCTGTCCTGCTTGAGGCAATAAATACACAGTGCATGCTGTCAAACAGTATCAATGCTGTGCATCTGACACGGAACAGGTGTCTGCAACTATGCTGTGACACCCTTTCCAGTCATGCTGCAGGTGAAAGAGGGTAGGTCATCACCTCAATTATATGCAAGGGTGGTAGTTTTCATGCATCTTGTTTCCTGCTATTTACAATTGGCAGCAGTTTGGTATCTGGAACTGTGTGGCATCTAAATTTGTGCCGCTTGGCATTGTATGAACATCTAGCAAACTTCAAAAGCTGCTATGACAAGTGACCTTTTTCACTAGTTAAAATACATGAAATATGACCTGTTTCACAGGAAAACCACAGCCCACAGCGTGGCCAACAGTATCTTCTGGCAATCTTGTATAAAATCACTACTAATGAAATAAGAAATACATATTTCTAGGAATGCACAATCACTGGCAAGGCACCAATAAGAACAGATTTCAAGGGGGAAAGGAAAATACTTTATTTTTCCCATATTGAGACAGATCCTGTTACTAAGAATACACATTGAAGCCTTGTAGTAGTGAAAGGGCAATACAAAAACAAAAATAGAGCCAAAGCTAATGAAAATGCTTGTCTAGCTTGAAATTTATATGTAAGGAAAAGCTACTTCTTTTTCTGAACCACTGAGCACATATATGTACTCAGAGTAACAAAGTTGTGCAGCCAGCCCAGCCTGTCTCAAACGAGGAAAAGAATTTTTGCACAGGAAGCGCCTAGGAATGGTCAGGTAGGAGTTAGGCCTTCTCCCCTGGAAAGGTGATGGGATCAATCGCCCAACTGAAGTGCATCTACACCAATGCATGCAGCATGGGCAACAAACAGGAGGAGCTGGAAGCCACTATGCAGCAGGAAAACTGTGATCTAGTTGCCATCATGGAAACATGATGGGATGATTCACACAACTGGCATGCTGCACTGGGTGGCTCTAAACTCTGGAGGGATAGGCCAGGAAGGAGAGGTGGTGGAGTGGCCCTGTATGTTAAGGGAGTGTTTTGCTTGTCTTGAGCATAATAGTGGTGATGATAGGGCTGAGTGTTTATAAGTAAGAATCAGGGGGAAGGCCAACAAGGCAGACGCCGTGGAGGGAGTCTGTTAAGACTTCCCAGCTAGAATCAAAAAGCAGATGATATATTCTGTACGCAGCTGGGAGAAGTCTCACAGTCATAACCACTTGTTCTCATGGGAAGCTTCAACTTCCCAGATGTCTGCTGGAAATACAATACAGCAGAGAGGAAACAGTCTAAGAGATTCCTGGAGTGTGGAAGATAACTTCCTGACACTGCTGGTGAGTGAGCCAGCTCGGGAAGGCTCCCTGCTAGACCTGTTTTTTGCAAATAGAGGAGTTGTGAGTGATGTGAAGGTTGGAGGCTGTCTTGGGCATAGTGATCATGAAATGGTAGAGTTATCAGTTCTTGGGGAAGTAAGGAAGGAGGGCCACTAGAGCCGCCACCTTGGACTTCTAGAGGGAGACTTTGGCCAGTTTAGCAGACTAGTTGACAGAGTCCCCTGGGAGACAGTCCTGAAGGGCAGAGAAGTCCGGGAAGGTTGGACATTGCTCAACAGGGAAATCTGTAATGTGCAGGAGCAGGCTGACCTGGTGTAATGTAAGATGAGCCAATGGGGAAGACTGGCTTGGCTGAACAAAGAGCTTTGGCTGAAATTCGGCAAGAAAGGGAAAGTCTGTGGCCTATGGAAGAAGAAGGGACAGGCAACTCATGAAGACTACAAAGATTCTGTGAGGCTGCACACGGAGGATATTAGAAAGACCGAAGCTCAACTAGAACTTAATCTGGCTACTGCTGCAGTGCTTACTGCACTGTTTGGTTTTGGGGCCCTTGCTATAAGAAGGACATTGAGGTCCTGGAGCATGTCTAAAAAAGGACAACAAAGCTGGTGAAGGTTCTAGAGCACATGTCTTATGAGGAGCAGCTGAGGGAACTGGGGTTGTTTAGCCTGGAGAAAAGGAGGCTCAGGGGAGACCTTATCAGTCTCTGTAACTACTGGAGGAAGGAGGCTGTAGAGAGGTGGGGGTCAGTCTGTTCTTCTGTGCAGCAAGTGATAGGATAAGGGGAGGTGGCCTCAAGTTATGCCAGGGGAGGTTTAGGTTGGACATTAGGAAAAATTCCCGCACTGAAAGGGTTGTCAAGGACTGGAATAGGCTGCCCAGGGCAGTGGTGGAGTCCTCATCCCTGGGGGTATTTAACAGACTTGTAGATGTGGTGCATGGGGATATGGTTTAGTGGTGATCTGACAGTGCTGAATTAGTGGTTGGACTTGATGATTTTAAAGGTCTTTTCCCACAGAAATGGTTCTATGAGATGGAACCACACCAGCTAGTCAAATGTAAGAGAAAATTGATGACTTCTTGGTGAGTTTATAGTTGTCTCAGTGAATGGGGATGACAATTTCTGCTGTGCATGTAATCAAATATTACGAGAATTGCTTTATAAGTGGTGTTAAGTGCTTTCCTTCCTCAACAGCATCAGGATCAGGCACTAAGTTATTTAGTAATGCCTGATTTGAGGCTTTCTGGATTACTTCTAGTGCATGGAAGCAGGCAGCAGTGTTTTAAAGAAGACCAAAAATGCTAGATCATTTTATCCTCTTTTCCAAAATGAACAGAAACAAGGAGCTAGGAGGTCCTTATGCTTGGCAATGAGTCATGTTATGAGATTAGAATTTGGCAGCAAAATGTCTTCCCAAGGGCCAGATTTGTAGACACCTCTGTTTGGCATGTATTTCTTTGATTAGGCTCTCTGTGTACTGAGGGGTACACTTGGCTCCATCACAAGATGGAGAAATGTACTATCCACTGTGTTGGCATAGAAGAGTTGCAGGCTTAAGCTTTCTGGAGAAGCACTGACACTGTACCTTAGAGGCTGACCATGGGTGGCTTAGGAGTGCTGTTGTGCATAGTAGTCCCAGAGGGTTTTGCAGCCTAAAACTGAGTATAGGATTCGTTAACATTAACTTGAACTGCTCTGTGCAGTTATCTTTCCTTCTATATTCTGAATCCTAACTAAAGGAATTTCAAAATCTAGCCATACACACTTGAAAACAAACACCTATTTTTGTTTAAGAACAGGTGCATAAACATTACAAATTCTTCCTGCAGATACCTGAAGCCATTACAAGAAAGGAAGTGTGTTTTTTTGGAATATCCTAAGAGTACTCAGGAGGAGAAGGTTCACTTGAAGATGCAATTTAGAGGCAGGAAGAAAAGTATCTTTAGATTCAGGGAAGTCCTTGTGGCAGCAGAGAAGCAGAACCCGCGAGCTATTTTTTCTTGTTGTCATTTCTAGATCGCTTTGCCTTTTTCCTATTTCTTCTTCCTTTCCATCATCTTCACAGGAACAAGTGCATTGTGCTCCTATCAAAGAAATCCTACAGATTCCAAAATATCTTAGAAACTCCTCAGAATTGCCACTGAAGTGGGGCAGAATTCCTGGGGTTGGCGCTATGTCTAAGAAGTTCTAATACAAGCTTTCAAGTGCTGCCGTCGTAACTAGTATTTCTTTTAATTGTTTCGATTTCTTTTCTTTTTGAACAATAGTTGATTAAATAACATATCATTATAATTCTTTATTGGCTTGATTTCCTTTGTTCTTCTTGTGCTGTAGGGTATCTTCTGCTCCTAAAAGGAGAGCATGGAATGATATAAATGCAAGAAAAATGTTTAGGCAGTCTTTAGACAGTTTCAATCTTCATGACTGGCAGTATATTCCTGTCTTTACTTATGGAGGCTAACATTAGCAAGTTCTTGAGTGAGCATTTAAATTTCCTTTCTCTAAATTTGTATCATGTTGAGTGATAATGAAAGTCTTTCTCATGAGGACCAAAGTAGTTTGTAGATAATATGGATGAAATCAAGAATAGCCAGTTTTTAGTATTGAAATTGGTGCTATTTGATTTCTTTCCAAATGCAGATGTATTTGAGACAATATACAGGAGGAAATGTTCATTTCTAAATTGTTTCAGGAGAACTGCTTTGCTGCAGCAGCACGGAGTTTCTCTGTTGGAGTGCATTGATTTGCCAAGGGTGCTGTAGCCAGGCAGATGTGGGTGTGCTGGCACTGTGATGTTTGAGAGCAAGTGCATGAAAACAATACAGGGAGGTGGAAGCAGTAAGAGCAATTAACAGCAACACAGGAGCAAGGAAGTCTTCTTCACTGAGAGCAAACTGAAGTTGAATTGAACCTATAGAGATTTTCTGGGGGGTAAGGCTGAGGATGATTAACATGCAGGGAAGCAATGCACTGTGAGAAGTGTTATGCCACATGACACAGTGCTTTGTTCTCAACCTGGCATCTTAAAAGTCATTCTGAAAGGCTCTTGAAAATTCAAGTGTAGCATAATTTGAATTTATTTTTTGGTGGAGTTGCTTTAAAACTCACATTACCATTTCAGACCACAATTGTATGCTCCTGTGGCCTTGAGGAAGTCAGGAAGAACTTGGAGCTATCCTTGACTTTAAAATTGAGGCCTGTGATGCCTGTCTAGGACAGAGTACACTTATGTTTACTGTTTTTTTTCAAGAGAAAACCTTGACACCTCTTTCACTGAGGGAATGTGATCCAGGGGTGAGCCACAGACCAACAGCAGATCTTTCAGGATATATGGAAATAGTAAGACAGAGGAAGGAGATAATGACAAAAAAACAAACCCCAAAAAAGGCATCTAGTTTATCTGTTCTTTGTGGATAGACAGATGAAATGTATTTGTCACTGCTGCGCATGAGCGGTGTGTAGTGCTGTAACTTAAGCACCACACTGAGATGTTAGGCTGGGGGTACTTGCTCTTCCCTTCTTTGCAATACAGTAGTTTGTTTTCAAAACATTCCAATGCAGTGGAACTGAGCTTTGAATTTGTTGAAGTAACTTGAATGCTTTTGTTAATGTATTTTTTTAAAATGCTCAAAACTTGCAAACTTGAGAGACAGCTGTTTTTTTTTTTATAGCGATGTGACTTTAGACAACAGAAAAAAATCAGCATTCTATTTTTTCCGCCTTTTCTGAAGCACCTCAGAAAAGTGCTTTCAGAATTAGCTTTTTTTTTTTTAAACTCAAGAAGGAAATAAGAATTGTGGACCAAGCATGAGTCAGCCTATAAAACTGCAAAGAGAGCTTTGCAGCTTGAAACCAAAGTACTGTTACTTCAGTCTGTGTCGTTATATAAAAATATACACTTCCCATTTCCAGAGTTATGTGGAATTGGCATGTGTTTAGTCCTTTCAGAAAAGCGCTGCAGAGCTGGACCAATGGGCTGATATCAATTGCATGAAGTTTAACAAGGCCAAGTGGAGGGTCCTGCACTTTGGTCACAACAACCCCTGGCACCAATACAGGCTTGGGGAAGAGTGGCTGTAAAGCTTCCTGGTGGAAAAGGACCTGGGGGTGCTGGCGAACAGCCAGCTGAACATGAGCCAGAAGTGTGCCCAGGTGGCCAAGAAGGTCAATAGCATCCTGGCCTGTATGAGAAATGGTGTGACCAGGAAGAGTACAGAGGTGACTGTGCCCCTGTACTCAACACTCTCAAGGACATTCAGGTGCTGGAGTGGGTGCAGAGAAGGGCAATGAAGCTGGTGAGGGGTCTGGAGAATGTGTTATGAGGAGCACCTGAGGGAACTGGGATTGTTTAGCTTGGAGAAGGGGAGGCTGAGAGGAGACCTCATTGCTCTCTACAACTACTTAAAAGGAGGTTGTAGTGAGGCTGGTACTGGTGTCCCAAGTAACTAATGGCAGGACAAGAGGTAACGGCCTGAAGTTGCGCCAGGGGAGTTTTAGATTAGATATCAGGAAGAAATCCTTTACTGAAAGAGTGGTTAGGCATTGGAACAGGCTGCCCAGGGAACTGGTGGAGTCACCATCCCTGGAGGTGTTCAGAAAACAAGGAGATGTGGCACTTTGGGACATGGTCTAGTGGTCAGGGAGATGCTGGGATGGAGGTTGGATTTGATGATCCTAGAGGTCTTTTCTAACCTAAATGATTCTATAGGGAGAGGGTGAATGTTGAGAGTGCAGAATGTTATTGCCACTGGAAACAGTAAGCAGTAATGTGCTGTTCTACCAACAGGTCTAAAACAGGTGCAAAATTAATCTGCTGTTTTACTTGTACAATGTTTATTACTGTCTTCACATTACCTTGGAGCTTGAGAAAACTAAATTACGTTTTGGCTTTCTGGAAATAAAACTTAAAAAGAAAAATCAAGTTACATGGAGTCACCGTTTCCTTAGCATTTGCATCTCAATTCTTATGCTTACATTAAAATAAATCAAATTATAGGGTTGGGGTTTCTGAGGATCTTTTTTTTTGGTTAAAGAATACTAAAATCTTTACTGAGTATAGAAGCATAAAAGCATTTGGAATGCGTCAAGAAGAAAGCCTTTGGGCTAGGAAAGTTTGTCCCACTAAATTCCTTTCAAGTTTAATTGACTTAAATTGTGTAAAAATTGCTGTTTCATTTTTGCTGATTGTTTCTCATGGAAGTCCTGGATTTTTGCCCAAACACTAATTGATTATGAGCATTCTGATTTAAGGTCAGGCTTTGATGTCATTAAGCACCAAGCAGATCACACTCTTGGGCACTTGGAGAGCACACAGTCAAAGTACTGAAATAATGCACCTGGGAGAAGGAGGCCACTTGTCTGGGCATCCTTCTAGTTTTGAATTTCGTACAGGGAATCAGCTGTGTACTCGCCACTTTCTGAAGGTGGCATATAAACTAATGTAAAACAAGGGGGCTTATCTCCCCCCAGGTAGTTCAGTTGAGCAAGGAGCTCCTGAAGGAAATCTTGTGGAAGAAAGAAATTTACAGTTCGTGGAAGAAGGGACTTGTCACTTGGGAGAACTATAGGGAAGCTGTCAGGACATGTAGGAAGGCAACAAGAAAGGCCAAAGCCCTCTTAGAACTAAAACTGGCAAAGGAAGTAAAAGGAAACAAAAAGGGCGTCTTCAAATGTATCAATAGCAAAAGGAAGAACAGGGAAAGTGTGGGCCCTCTGCTGAATGAGGTGGCAGCCCTGATAAGTGAGGATGCAGAGAAGGCAGAGTTGCTGAATACCTTCTTTGCTTCGATCTTTAATCCAAAGATGAGCCTCTGTGAATTCCATACCTGGATGTAAGAGAGGAAGCCTGGAGGAGGGAAGACTCTCCACTAGTCAGTGAAGACTGGGTTAGGGATCAGTTATGAAAATTGAATACACACAAGTCCATGGGCCCTGATACACATGCCCCTCCATGGGCACCCAGGAGTGTTGAGGGAACCGGCTGATGTTGTTGCTCTACCACTCTCCATCATTTTCGCAAGATCGTGGCAAATGGGAGAGGTGCCTGAGGACTAGAGGAAAGCCAGTGTCACTCCAGTCTCCAAAAAGGGCAAGAAGGAAGATCCAGCAAACGACAGACCAGTCAGCCTCACCTCCATCCCTGGAAAAATGATGGAGTGGCTCATTCTGGAGGTCATCTCTAAGCACGTGGAAGAGAAGAAGGTTATCAGGAGGAGTCAGCATGGATTTACCAAGGGGGAAATCATGCTTGTCTAATCTGATAGCATTCTACGATGTTGTGACTGAATGGGTAGATGCAAGGAGACCAGTGGATGTAATCTACCTTGACCTTAGCAAGGCATTTGACACAGTTTCCCATAACATCCTTGTGAGCAAGCTCAGGAAGTGTGAGATAGAAGAACAGATGGTGAGATGGATTAAGAACTGACTACATGATAGAGCCCAAAGAGTGGTGATCAATGGTGCCAAGTCCGGCTGGAGACCTGTAACTAGTGGAGTCCCCCAAGGATCAGTGCTGGGTCCAGTCCTGTTCAACACCTTCATCAACGACCTCGATGAAGGGACAGAGTGTCTTCTCAGCAAGTTTGCTGATGATACGAAACTGGGAGGTTTGGCTGATACATCTGAAGGCTGTGCGGCCATTCAGCAGGATTCGGACAGACTGGAGAGCTGGGCAAAGAGAAGCCTAATGAGGTTCAACGAGAATAAGAGCAGAGTCCTGCACCTGGGAAGGAGTAACAAAATACACCAGTACAGACTGGGAGGAGATCTGCTAGAGAGCAGCTCCGTGGAGAAGGAGTCCTGGTGGACAACAAGTTATCCATGGGACAGCAATGTGCCCTTGTGGCCAAGAAAGCCAATGGTATCCTGGGGTGCATTAAGAAGAGTGTGTCCAGCAGATCGAGGGACGTCCTCCTCCCCCTTTACTCTGCTCTAGTGAGACCTCATGGAGTCTGGTCTGGAGACCTCTGGAGTGCTGCATTCAGTTCTGGGCTCCCCAGTTGAAGAGGGACAGAGATC
>JAVFHW010070283.1:0-13081 GCA_032159205.1 Eurystomus glaucurus suahelicus
CCTTTTCCGCCAGGCAGCTCTCCAGCCACTCCTCCCCAAGCCTGTAGCGTTGCTGGGGGTTGTTGTGACCAAAGTGCATGACCCGGCACTTGGCTTTGTTAAACCTCATACAATTGGCCTCAGCCCATCGCTCCAGCCTGTCCAGATCCCGCTGCAGAGCCTTCCTACCCTCAAGCAGATCAACACTTGTGTTTAATTTTGTGTCATCTGCAAATTTACTGAGGGTGCATTCAATTCCCTCATCCAGGTCATTGATGAAGATATTAAACGAGACAGGTCCCAAAACTGAGCCCTAAGGGACACCGCTTATGACCGGTCGCCAACTGGATTTCACTCCGTTCACTACCACCCTCTGGGCTCAGCCAGCCAGCCAGTTTTTAACCCAGCGAAGAGTCCTCCTGTCTATGCCATGAGCTGCCAGCTTCTCCAGCAGAATGCTGTGGGAAATGGTGTCAGGAAGGGGTATGAATGTGTATTACTTAATGAAGGTGACAACAGTGTTGAGTGTATATGGGTAAGAATCAAGGGGAAGGCCAATAAGGCAGATATCGTGGTGGGATTTTGTTACAGACCACCCAATCAGGGTGGTGAGATTGATTAAATACTCTACAAGCAGTTAGGAGAGGTTTTGTGTGTGCTGCCTCTTGTTCTTGTAGGGGACTTCAACTTCCCAGATGTGTGCTGGGAATATAATACAGCAGGGAGGGAACGGTCCCTGAGGTTCTTGGAGTGTGTAGAAGATAACATTCTGATGCAGCTGGTAAAGGAGCTGACTAGAGAAGGTGCCTTTTTAGACCTGTTTCTTGTGAAGGGGGAAGGACTTGTAGGAGATGTAACGGCTGGTGGCCATCTTGGGCTTAGTGATCATGAAATAATAGGGTTTTTGATTCTTGGAGAAGTAAGGAGGGAGTTTAGCAGAACCACCACCTTGGACTTCTGTAGGGTAGACTTTGGCCTGTTCAAGAGACCGATTGGCAGTGTCCCTTGGGAGGCCGTCCTAAAAAGCAAAGGAGTCCAGGAAGGCTGGACATACTTCAAGAAGGAAATATTAAAGGTACAGGAACAGGCCATCCCTGTGTCCCAAAAGAGGAGCAGGCAGGGAAGAAGACTGGCCCGGATGAATTGGGAGCTTTGGCTGGAAATTAGGAACAAAAGGAGAGTCTATGACCTTTGGAAAATGGGGCAGGTCACTTGAGGGGGGCTACAAGGATGCAGTGATGATATGCATGGAGAGAATTAGAAGGGCCAAAGCCCAACAAGAGCTCAATCTGGCTGTTGCCATAAAGAACAACAAAAAATGTTTCTATAATTACATGAACAACAAAAGGAGGATTAGGGAGAATCTTCATCCTTTACTGGATGCAGGGGGAAACATAGTGACTGAGAACAAGGAAAAGGATGAGGTACTGAATGCTGTCTATGGCTCAGACTTTAACAGCAGGACTAGCTGCTTGCTGGGTAGCTGACTCCTGGAAGACAGGGATGGGGGGCAGGAGGTGACCTCCATAATACAGGAGGAAATGGTTAGTGACCTGCTGCACCACCCAGACATACACAAGTCTATGGGGCCAGATGGGTTACATCCAAGGGTGCTGAGGGAGTTGGCTGATGTGCTTACCAAGCCACTCCTCATGATTTACCAGAAGTCCTGCCTAACTGGGGAGGTCCCAATGGACTGGAGATTAGCTAATGTGACACCCATTTACAAGAAGGGTAGGAAGGAGGATCCAGGGAACTACAGACGTGTCAGTCTGACCTCGGTGCCAGGGAATGTTATGGAGCAGATCATCTTAAGTGCCATAACACATTTACAGGGCAACTAGGCCATCAGGCCCAGTCAGCACGGTTTCATGAAGGACGGGTCCTGCTTAACAAACCTCATCTCCTTTTATGACAAGGTGACCCACTTGGTAGATGAGAGAAAGGCTGTGGATGTTGTTTATCTGGACTTCAGTAAAGCCTTGGATACTGTTCCCCCCAGCATTGTCATCAACAAACTGGCTGCCCTAGGCCTGGATGGGTGTACACTCTGCTGGATTGCGCACTGGCTGGATGACCAGGCCCAGAGAGTGGTGGTGAATGGAGTTAAATCTAGTTGGTGGCCGGTCACAAGTGGTGTTCTCCGGGGCTCAGAGCTGGGGCCGCTCCTGTTTAACATCTTTATCAATGATCTTGATGAGGAGATTGAGAGCACCCTCAGTAAGTTTGCAGATGACACCAAGTTAGGTGGGTGTGTTGATCTGTTTGAGGGTAGGGTGGCCCTTCAGAGGGACCTGGACAGGCTGGACCGATGAGCCGTGGTGACTTGTGTGAGCTTTAACAAGGCCAAGTGCCGAGTCCTGCACCTGGGCTGCAACAACCTCATGCAAAGCTATAGACCTGGGGAGGAGTGGCTGGAAAGCCGCTCAGAAGAAAGGGACCTGGGGGTGCTGACTGACAGCCAGCTGAACATGAGCCAGCAGTGTGCCCAGGTGGCCAAGAAGGCCAACAGCATCCTGACTTGTATCAGGAATAGTGTAGTCAGCAGGAGTAGGGAAGTGATTGTGCCCCTGTACTTGGTGCTGGTGAGGCTGCGTCTTGAATACTGTGTTCAGTTTGGGGCACTACAGTACAAGAGAGACATTGAGGTTCTGGAGAGAGTGCAGAGAAGGGCAACAAAGCTGGTGAAGGGTCTCGAGGATAAGTCTTATGAAGAGTGGCTGAGGGAACTGGGGTTTTTAGCCTGAAAAAAAGGAGGCTGAGGGAAAACCTTATTGCTCTCTACAACCACCTGCAAGGAAGTTGTAGGGAGGTGGGTGTTGGTCTGTTCTTACAAGCCACATCTGACAGGACAAGAGGAAATGGTGTTAAGTTATGCCAGGGGAGGTTTAGGTTCGACGTTAGGAAAAACTTCTACACAAAAAGGGTTGTCAAGGACTGGAGCAGGCTGTCCAGTGAGGTGGTTGAATCACCACCCCTCGATGTATTTAAAAGCCGTCTAGATAGGGTGCTCAAGGATATGGTGTAGAAGCAGGCCTGGTAGAGACAGAGAATGGTTGGACTCAATGATCTTATAGGTCCTTTCCAGCCATAGCAATTCTGTGAATCTGTGTGATTCTGGTTGGCACGGTAGTACACAAGGTATAAAAATCTAATTCAGTCAAAGATCTTACCTTGCAGTAACTTCCTAGACTAGTCTCTTCTTTCCAGAAATTATCCTTTGAACTGGAAAGGTAACAAGGTAAGTGAGTCAGGAAAGATGACCTCAGGCTGCAGCCACCTTTCCCATGGCCCTAAGTGCTGGGATAGAGATACAGCATGCTGTTAAGCACAGGCCATGAACAAAGTCATTTTGGTGTTGAAAGGTGATTGTTAGAGAGGGGTAAAACAAAAAAAATTCTTACCTTAAAATAGATCTTTTTAAAATTATGCATTTCTGTGCATAATTTAAATGAAAAATCAATTACAAAAAGTTATTTTGTAAGAGCATTTTCATTGCTGTACTCATGTATCCAGTATGATTTGGCAGTAGTGTTGTAAACACTTAAGTTGATCTACACAGCTGAAAAGAGTGCAATTAAGAAAGTGGTCATACCTTCTCTGTGGTTCACAGCCACTTGTTCTTACTGCCTAACTTGTGCTGGCACCAGCAATCTGTGTGCTTAATTGTCTGAGACAGGGAAAAATTACCCTTGAAATAAAAAGTCTAGAGTTTTCAGGTGGTTCAGCTTATGTTGTAAATATTAAGACAAGAAAAGCAGGGAAGGAGACAGTGTAGACAAGGGAGGCCTGTCTTTTTTGGTAGGAGAGATGGCTGTAAAACCACAGTCTGAACTATTCACTATGAGTAGGGGACACAGTAAAGAAATGAGAAACAAAGTATAGCCCTTGCAGGGGATTTTTGTATCTCTCTACTAAGCATAGAAAAATCTGTCAAATGCCTGCTGTAAACAGTGTTAGGAACCCTCCAGTCAGTTGGCCCAACTAGTTTTGCCTGAATTTGGCATCTTGCTGTTCTTTCAGTTGCTATACTGAGTACAAAGTTGCTATACTTGGGTACAAAGAAGTGCCACAAGAAGCATGCAGGAGATCTGCAAAATCCCTATGAATAGCTGGCACTTCTTTTACAGCTTCAGAGGTGCTTACCCAAATACTAAAGTTCCATTGGAATAATGGCAACCTACCAAAATATAAGCAAACACAATGCAGAGTAATCTATAAAGATCGCAAATGGTCACCAGAAACCATAACTAGAAAAAGAAAGCAAGCAAGCCTATATCCTGGACTTGCTATTAAATCAATGAGAATTTTCCCAGTGCTTTCACTGGGAATTAACTTGCAATTCCATCAACAGTGTTTCAAACTGAAACACTCCCACTAAGCATAACTTTTGCCTGGCTGATGCTGCAGAATGATGCTGTGGGCTGATTGGTACATACATAGGCCTTACCAGAGCAAGGGCTGAAGACAAACTGTCCTTTTGGACTGTATTCTGTACAGTCTTGGTACAGAACGGGTATTCAGTCCATGCAATGACTCTTGAGCTAGGCGGTAGTAACTCTGTCTCCAAACACAGTGTTGATGACAAGGTTTCAGTTGCAGCTCTGCTACTGCTGCTGTGCCACCTTATTTACTCAAAGGCATGACTATCAGCTATTAGGCTTATCACTGATGAGTACCCACAGACAGTTGCCTCCTATATCTTCTGCATCTTTGCCTGTGGAACATTTCATAGAATGGGTTGGAAGGAACCATTACACCAAAACTTTCCTCATATTCTGGAGAAAAAGTTCACTTAGCAAAGAAATTAAGATCAACAACTTGCAATGAGGGAAAAGTATTCATAGTGCTGAAACTCATAGTGCTGAAAACTTCAGTAACACTGAAACTGGAGAGGTTGATGAGCTCTTGAGTATGCAGCTCATTCATCAAGTATCAGAGGAGTGTACTCACTGCATTCCAAGGTCAAGCAACTATTTTGCAACTTGTAGCTAACACAGGAATCAAATAATGCCATTAGGGATTGAGCACAAGTCTTTTCTTGTAAACTACATCACTGATAGAGTACTATAAATAACAGATGTGAAACTCCAAGATAATATCCTACAGAGCACTTTTCAAAGCATAAGTGCCATTTATTGCAGTGATTACAAACATTTGAATTTACTTAGTCAAGTAATCTGCTGAAACTATAGATTAAAGAAAAATAGAGGGAAAGAAATAGCATTTGGAGTTTGGCAGCTGTGAGACCTTAGATAGGAACTATACCAGGTTTCCGTGATGGTTTACTACCTCTCCTTCACATGTCCCTTCTCTAGTTTATAAATGCAAATGAAATGCCTTTGCATGAGGCCTATGGCTTCACAAGGACCCCCTTCATATCAAGTATAAAGAACTGACCCTCCAGGAAAAGTAAAAGTGAAGTTTGCAAGCCCCAGCTTTCATTTATGACATAACACGACCACATAAAAATAAGTTTATTTGATTAGAACAGATCCTCCAGCAGCTACACCAAAGATGCCATGTTGCCTAATTCAGTCAACCGTTTTCCTAATTCAGTAATGAAGGAAAAGTGCAGCCTAGTTACAAAGGCACAATACCGACATTTCAGACAAGTCACTGATAAACTGGCAAGAGAAACACCTACCTCCTACTTTCTTTAAAAAACACTTGTTTCATTTGCCTACGGTGATATTTAAAAACAATGAAGGCCTGAATTGGAACCAATCATCGTATAAAAATCTGATCTGGATCTCAGAAGGAAGTCCTCAGAAGCAGCAGAACATACTGAAACTGTCAGTCAGCAACTCACTTTTCTTTCTTTTTCGTTCTTCCAAAAAGTCTCCAGGAAGACAGTGTACTTGCTGTCATTTTGCTTGGTTAAAATTACCAGAAAAATCTCAAGAAGAATGAAGGAAAAAAATAGGCTAGTAAAGTGTAAATACCTGCCTACTGTATTTTGAATGAGAGAACTTGAGATACTGCCCATTGAAACTCCTTTCGAACACTCCTTCACCTTCTCTCCGCAGTATAATTGTACATGTACAATCTGATAGTTCTCTTAAAAGGAGCACAGCTGTTGTTTCAGCCCGCCACGCTAATTTGCTTTTATGTCATAATACATGCGGAGAACTCTCCTCACAGTCTCCACATATTTATCATCAGGAACAGGTTTTCTCTGGCTTCCTGGCTCCAGAAATTTCTTGATTGTGGGGATGCTGCTTATCCTTGCTTTAAATGCCTAAAAGGTAAACAGTAAGCACATGGTATTTAAAGAATATAAATTAACACAAGAAAAAACAATTTTACTGATTTGTGTAACATCTTTTAAGAGGTTGTATGTGGAGGCAACACAGGAAATATTGTTTTAGCCATAGATAAACTTTAGACCCCCGCCACTCCAACCTTGTTATTGTAAACAGTAATAAACCAGCCCTCTCTGTGTTGTCTTGCTGTGTACTTAAATTACTTCTTGTGATCCACAAAATATCTTCTGCTTAAAGGTATCACAGAAGCGGTGAGGGGAGGAAAAATGTGGGAGGGTGGATTTCTTCAGATCTGTACAGGGATTACTCTAGAAAATAATAGATTCTCTAGAGGAAACATATTATGAGGTTCTTCCTAAAGCAAGAAGAGCAAGACTACAATGAAAGAAGAGTGACAAATGCTCTTGTTCTGTGGAATTATCTACACACAAGAGACTTTGAAATATCATTTTGCACGTTTCCAGCCATATGACTGTAGTGTTAGTGTAGGGTACCTGTAACTGAGGAAAGCCCGAGAGCACATCTGACTTCTTCTCTTCTACCATTAAAATAGCTTCAAGAAGATGAACATCGGCCCAGCTAAAATTGTTGCCAACAAGAAAGTTCTGCCCATGGTCTTTCAAAACCTAGAAGTGTCGTAAATGTTCAGATATGAATAGCCAGCTAGGGTTAATGTTTTCAAAACACACAGGCGCAACTTCTTTGACAATACTGACTGCCTCCTCTTCTTTTCACCTTTCTTTTCCATGCAGCTAGGGATACTACTGGTGTGGGGATGCTGGTGCAGCGCCTGCAGTCACTGACCATTTTACAGGATATCTATGAGCAGTCCTCACAGTGGCAATCTAGAATCCCAGGGTTTCTCTTACCCATCCTTTCTTCCTTCCTATAGCCTTAGGTAACCCTATGTGCCTCCTTGGTGTTCTCTTCTTTCCAGTCTAATAAATCTTGAATTTTTCTCTATGTAGTTACAGCTCCAATAGGAAAATAAAGAATATGAAAGAGAGGTGATAAGCCTAAAGCACTGGGGCTAGGATGGAACAAGTGGAATCTAGGGCAGAATGGACTCTGGCAGCCATCTATAGGAGAGCCGGTATTTAAGTGGGAAACTGTATTCGCTTTAGTCATTAAAACAGAAGAGCAAGTGCTTCTGTCAGATCATCCTGTCTGTGTATACTAATTTCCATTGACAGCATCCCCTGGGTCCTATCTCTCAAAGGATCAGTTAGAGAAACTCCAAGATTCCACCATGGCTTAAGCAGCAGACCACTCAGAGTAGAAGACAGCAGTGATAGCTGTGTATTAAAGTGGTTAAAAAAACCCCACATGGATGTATTTGAAATGTTAAACAAAGCTGACAATTAGCAAGTTACACAGTTTCATTCATCCTTAAGAAAAGTTACTATTTATCTCTATATAGCTACGTTTACCCATTCATCGGATTGTAACAGTTTTGAGCCAAGGGGCATACTTTGACCCTTCGGTGTGAATGTTGGCGCTGCTCAGACCATGAAATCTCACTTAGGAATTTCTGCGTTGAACCCACCCCAACTTGTCTCATACTGCCCTGACCTCCCTCTCATCTCTCTAGCCTGCAGACAGTATGTCCTGGTTTAAAGCACAGCACTGACACCTTTCTGTTTCTTCTGCTTTTAGTAAAATTCCCAGTATTCCTATTGTTATCCTTCCAGAACAATGTTAGGAAATGATCCTCATACGTACCTTTTCATATGCTGGGAAATACCTGCTTGTTGCCTTTTGAACTATAAAAGCACGTTGCTTCTCTTTATCTTCAGCCGATAAGAATGGGAACATCAAAATGAATCCCATAAGGTCATCAGTTCCTCCAACATACATATCAATCCTTAAAATCAAAGCAAACAAAACCCTTAAATAAGATAGCACCTTCATAACCAGAGTTTTACTAGATTTGTGTTGTGATAGTAAAAGTTGAATTTCCTGCCCCTCTCGTGAAAGTTACTTTTTATGTTTAAAAAAAAAGTCACAGTCTGAGTCTCACAAGTGCACAAGTGATTCTCTGGCTGTGCAAGTATGCAATCAATTCTAAGTCTATCTAAGCTACTATAAGAAATTCAAAAAGAGTAGAACTGTTACAGTACAGGGCTCTCTCCTTCAGATCCTTCCCGTAGAGGTTGTACTTTGCTGCTATGTAGCTGAGAATGGCTCTGGTCTGCACCATCTTCATCCCATCGATCTCCACCATGGGCACTTGCTGAAACAGCAGGGATCCACCTGAAGGGAAAGCCACATATTATTCTACATCTAGTAACTCCACATCAGATTTCTTGGTGTCTTCAGAAGATCATCACTTTTATGGTGAGCTTGCTGTGGGTAGTCATTATATTAAAATGGATTTCTTCCATGCAAACAATAAGTTACAGTGGTGCAGACGAACTAAACTGCAGAATTATTGTGGATTTCCATCCTTGCTTTAAAAGAATTTCACTGAAGCTGCAGCCAGGACCACAGCAACTTTTATGCTGAAAGTGAAATGGAGATAATCACACTAAACATATCAACTGAGTAAGAAGTGTCTAATTCTAAATACATTTTAAAAATTCTGTTCTATTCTTTAAAACAGTTGAAGCAAATGTCAGATTCCCATCTTTCTCTAACTAGTATCTTAAGCTAAATCACTACATTCAATGAAGTTTTAGGATATATTTTTTCAAGTTAGTGAAGGCCATGGTAAGTTATTGGGTTCAGGTGGGATATGTAGACAAACAAGAGAACACAGCAACCCAGAAGCTGGGGAAAGTCTCCAGGTTGGAAAGATACTCAGTTTCAATTGCATCTGTCCACATATGGGAAAAAAAAAATCAGCCTCTGCAGCTGTTCACAGCTCTCATTTTTACTCCCCTCTCTGCTGTGTGGAAAGAAAGTCCCACACAATCTTGAAAGTCTTCTCCTCACATATCTGCTCTAAGTAAAGTCTGGTCATACTTTTCTTGAGGTTTCACATGGACTCACCCTGCAGGAGCTTCTCATACTGCTCTCGGGTTTCCAAAAACTCTTCTTCAAACTGACAAAAGATAATGAGGAAGAAGAGGAAATGAGTGCCTTTTCACATTTCTAGATCAGATAAACTTTTTAAGCTTCATAAAAGGAAGATAATATACATCATGGTTCCCTCCATTCCAGACATGGCTCTAAGTGAGAAAATACCAAGGACAGAAGCACTGACAAAACCTCTTGGACAGTATTATTTGGCAAATGCTGCTAAAGGCAACCCTAGCAGAAAAATGGGCTATAAGAACTGTAGGATGGCTTGCTTGCTATTGAATGGGCAATTTATGTGAAACATTCAGCAGTACAGACGAGGTTGTCCTTAAAATGCTTTCTGGTATGTGGTGAAAAGCTCTGCTGTCGGATATTTTGATTTGGGAGCTACACAGGAACAAATTCTTTGAAAGTTAAAACAAAACTTTTACAAAATAATATAGAAGTATTAAGCCCAACAGGAAGTTTAGTGCAGAAGCATGTTTAGGATAATTAAAGATTAATTATTCACGAGGTAAGAAACAAAAAGATACAGAATTGCCTGTGATCAGAATGATGTAGTTATATTCAATAGGGTTGAGGATGGCTGGTCCAATCACTGCTACTTATGGAGAAATTCAGTTCACGATTAAGACATCAAAGTTAGACTATCTACATGTACATGCTTGCAGGTGCCACACAGGCCTATAGTTTCTGCACACCAGGGAGACTAGAAAATGGTTGAGCTTACCAATCTCTAGATGCTTACCTATGGACTCCCAAGGATTCTCCCTCAGTCAACCTCTCTCAGAACATCTCTGCAACTTATGTTAATAATTATTACTTGCTATACTAGGGAAACCTCAGAAGATTAGGCATACTAATGTTCAACCCTAGTAAGTGGGATCACAGAGTCTAAAATTCAGAACCCGAGTTTCTGCTGATGAAAAGATTGGAAAAGAACATCACAAGGAAAAATGGGTCCCTGTCAAAAGTTTTTCTATAAATTAAAAAAAAAAAAAAGAGAGAGAATTGAAACATAGGGGGAAAAATGATGCAGGGAAGCAGCCAGTTATGTCTTCTGTAAGGCCTTCAAATAAAGACTGGCAGTCTTTTTGAAAGACTCATATTCCTTGGCTCAGTACAGGGGTAACCATATGAAGTCTAACAGCCTACTATACAAAAGAGGACACTTGGAGCAACTACTAGCCCTCTCTGTCCTCAAACTGAATTATCAGTTTATCACCAAGATAGATAGCAAATAAGTAAATTATATCCCATTAAAAACAAAAAATTAAAAGCGATGTCTTGCTTCTCCAGTTTACCCAAATATCTTTCAACCCGCGCTGAGATTTCTACACGTTGGTCAGTTTGCTCATTTCACCCTGTTAAGCCTCCTCTAATGATGCAAGTAAGATAAAATATATTTTGTGCTACAGCTTGTTGTGGAGGATGAGACCAGTGGAGTGAAAAATAAAATAAAAAATCTGTGTGTGAGCATCCAAGTAAAAACAGAAAGACTAGAGAAAGTAAATCCGTTGCTGTTTCACTTGGCACAGATAATACTTGTTATGCCACTAACACGTCTGTCATTCAGCTCAGCAGCTCTGGGCCAGTGAGCCAATGCTTAATTAATGCAAGGCCGCATAATGCTTAAGCAAAAAACCGGTTTACAGTGTCATTGCTCAGAAGACACGTAACTTGAAGCCAGACTTTTGTGCGCCTAAAGTAAGAGTGTTTAATTACACCGAACAGTCAACCCTCATTTACTATTGTGTCTTGGGATGTCATTTCTGTTTTGGTTAATAACCTGTGATCTGCCTCAAAGACAAGCTTACCAATGTGCACCTTAAAGTTAAAAACACTGAAACAAACCTCGACCCCAGCTGCAGCTAACAACCAGCGAATCGACTCCATCTTGCCTCTTCCGTCAAAGTAGTAAAGTTTTGGTTTTCCCGCCATGACTTCAAACTTCCCGTTGCCTAAAATGGTTATAAAATACAGTAAGTTAATAATGATACAAAAATGTGATGGCAGCTGGAATAACGGTTCGCAGGGCACTCACATGACAAAAACGTAAGTTAATTTTTGATGAAACATTTCAGTAAAGTTTCAGTCTAAACTGATTCTGTTTTACCGCTCCATAGGCGAGTCACAGTATTTTATAGTCTGCATTCCCCTGAAATTCAGGGAAAGTAAGCGTCGAGTTGCTAAGTAGGACGTAACAGAAAAAAAAGTCATCACCAAGGAAATCCTTAAAACTTTTAGAAAATGTTAAGTTTTAGCACTAGAGTTACACAATCACCATTGAAAGCCAAGTTTCGATTAAAGAGGACCAGACAAGTTTTTCAAATCTGGCAGTCCTTCTAGCAAAGAATGCCAAGAGTATCTAAACATCAATTCTATGCATACTTAGGTGAAGCATGGGAACATACTTTCAAAGCCTCTCACTTTTCTTTCTAGCTGTGGTGATTCAGGGTATGTGTGCCAAAATCAGTAAAAACTTCAAAAGGATGACCAGTTTCTTCTGTAATAATCCAGATGAAAATACAAAGATTCAGACTTTTGCACTGCTAGCCTTCTACTGGTCAGATTTCTTTCTATTAACAAACCTTGTTGCTAAGTAAAACTTTATAGACTTTTCAGCTGATCATGCAGCATTCTAGTTCTTGAATGCTTCATAAATGAGGCTATTAATTGTTGTTTTTTGAATAGGCTAGTGTTTAGGTCTCAGCAGGAACTGGATTCCACTGCAGAGCCATAAGCCAAGGAAGCATCAGATTTCATCATACTGGTATTTCACACACAGAACTCCACAACAGCAACTCCTTGCTGCAATTGAGAGCTGTTTTCCCTCTGCAGGGAGATTTCTTGTCATTCCAATCCACAGTTAAGAAAAGAGGCTGTTGGCATGTGAACAATAACCTCCAGTTCCCAATGTTGCAAGACCTCTTTCATAAGCGGAGGGAAGAAGTGACCTTTGAAAGACCTGAGCACACACGAGGCAAGCGATCCACACGTTAGCCAACAGGCATAAAAATAGAACACAAAATACAGGACTGCCTCTGACCACAGGAATTTAAAATGAGCCGGGCTATTCAGCCCTTCATGCCTGCTTAGGGGCCTCCATTTCTTCTTAAGCAAGTCACTACATGAAAGAACAGGATGAAACAGGGATTGTTTGTAATACAGCTAAATTCACAGAAGAAGAAGAAGAAGAAAAAAAAGCACAAGGTGATTTTTAACTTGAAGTTTAAAAAATTAAAGAAGCTTAAGAGTCATGTTTCTTTAGTGCACCTTCCTAAGACATGATTCTAGCAGGCCAGCCGACATGGCACAGGAGATACGTCACTTGCCAACCACGCATCAATGCAGCAAAGGCAAATGGAAGGGAATAGAAATGGTGGGTGCTTGTCTTGCAAACACAGGGGGATCAACAACTTTGAGGCAAGCTGTAGCACTCTGGTCCTAAGATGGAGCCTGCCATATAATACTGGAAGAGAAAGTGCAACTTGTGAAATGAAATCTGACGGGAAGAGCACCCTGGGGATGGGCAAAGAGATTCTCCGTTCCCCGCTTTTCTCACCAGGAGTAAAGGAGGGAAAATGGCAATTTGCAGCCAGGAACTGCAATGGCAGGAAGGTCGCTGGCCACTCCCCTCAGCCTGGTATCTCAACAGCAAAAGGGACTTTGGGAAAAAGGGACCTGAATGTACTCCCTTGCTGTGATTTACAAAGGCCACCTGGGCTAACAGAGGGAAAGATCGCTCCCATGCTAGCCACAGACCAGAACATTGGTGAAGAGGGCCAGGAGATCAGCTGTACTTGGCACGTCCT
>JAVFHW010070283.1:18081-40011 GCA_032159205.1 Eurystomus glaucurus suahelicus
GTTTTTACTAAAGGCAGAATGAAGACCAAGACTCTAGTCAGTCAATAGTTCTTCAAGAATACTTTTATTCTGGGCAGGAGACTTGACACAGAAGGAATGAAACAAACATTTGTAACGTTTTTGAACAAAAACACCAAATAAACAAGAACCGTTATTTCTTTACTCGTTCTGACAACTCCACCCTCCCAAGTTCAAAAATGTTCTTTCAATACATGTTTCCTTCCTCACATTGTGGAACATCCTACTCGTATTGACAGCCGCCTTAGATACAGAAACAGCAGGGAAGTGGGTTTTCTGGCTTGGGTTTTTGTTGTTGTTGGGTTTTTTTGCTAACACCATGGCACTTACACAATACTTTTACGAAAAGCCGGATGACAGAGGTGAAGGAGTCCACCGTCAGGCTCCTTCACTTCCAACAGTCATTATTACACGTTGTGCACAAGCCTGAGAAAATGTAAACTGTAGAATTCTAAAAATATTTTGCATAAAGATGCTGCTAAATATTAAAAGACAACGTAGTAGGTTACATGTGATAAATCCTCAGCTCTGCTGCTTGTCCAGACTTCAGTACAACGAAGACCTCCATCACTTCCTGTGCGCCTGTATCGCACCCTGCCGGGGCACACACACAGCTCCGCCAGCGCTGCCCTGACGCACAAACAACTTTTTCCAGCTTCAGTAGGAATGTGCTACAAGCGCTGCCATTATACTAGGCTGATTTTCTGTCCCACTAAGCCAAAACTAGCAGAAGTGATTCGAAGGATCAAGATTATTTGCTTTTTTTTCCAAAACAGAGGCTTTAATTTGGGAAAGGAGATAAGCTGAAAAAAGTACTACTTTTTCTAATGCTTTTGCTGGACTGACCAAAACCTGAACGCTACAGTCAAGAAAAACCCCGCAGGGCTGATCAGGGCTCAAGATTCCAGGCCAGGTTCAGATCCATCCTGTGTTACTTTAAACACATGGAGTAGTCCCCATCCTTAGTGGAGTGACTCAGGTGTCTCCAGAGGGTTACCAAGTTCTCAGGTGAGCCAAACACATCTCCTGAGATGATTCTCACTCACCACTGGTTTCAAGAGTCAGCTCACAACAAAGGAGCTCATGCTCAGGTGCCTGCAGGTAGGTAGGATGAATCCAAGCCTCAGCAGCCCAGTCTCGTGACTTGGACTTGTTTGTCTCCTGCTTCCACCAGTAGGAATTAAGCGATTGGAACAGACTAGTTAAATTGTCTACTTAGGTCTAGGGATACTTAGGATAGGCTCAGGGTGTTTCCTCTTGAGACCAATTATTCAGTGATAAAATAAATTAAGTGATATCTAGCCAAAAATAAATACAGATATTTATTTCCACCAAGAGACACAACTATCTTTCCAATTCTGGCACAAATATACACATTTCCCTTCCCACTTACCCACAGACACCATCAGCGTGTGCTTTAGAAACCGAATGGCTGATTGATTTTACCGCTGTGCACTGACATCACCGCTTTGGCAGCAGTTAGGTGTGGTCTGGAGATAGTACTGGTGTGAACCAGGAATGGAGTAGCTGGACACACATCGTGTCCTTGGCATGTGTAAGCCTTACACACATACTTCTTGCTCTCTTTTAGTTTTGCACTGTCTCACTGTGAACTGAGTCCATAAAAGCCAACAGTGACCAGTGCTCCTCACGGTTCCGTTCCCCATGTAGCACTGAGCCAGCAGCCTGCTCTAGGGTCCAGTTTCCTCGCAGTCCCACACATTGTCCATGGGAAGGACTGAGAAGGCCAGCATGTGTTAGCAGTCTCCCGTCCACAGCAGCAGCTGCCCCTTGCAGGTGCCGGGAGATCCCTCCAAGAGGACCTCACTGACATAGCAGCCATTCAGCTCCTTCAAAATGGCCAGATGCTGAGAGCCATATCTGCACTGTGCATTTAAGTCTCATACATACACAATTTGCCCAATTTTGCCCAATTTGCAGAACCAAACCAGACTATGGGGCTATTTTTCTCTATAGCCTAGTCACTCATTTTCTTGTGAAAACCGAGTTAAACCGCTCTTCCAAGAGCTCTATCAGTTTCTGTGAAATCAACCACAACTCAAGAACACTGTTCAGCAGGACCAGGTAAGGTTCCGTTTTTCCACTAGAGCCCAGGGGCCTAATTTAGGGAACATGACATATTCTTCACATTTTAAGTGAAGATGTACTGAAGTCTAGAAGAACTAAAGTATGATTCAACTGACTCATTTCCTCTGGAATTTTTTTCTTCCCCAAATTGGTTCAGAACAGTGGAATGAAGTCAGCTGCATAGATACTGTTTCCTTAAACTCTGCTGCTTAGAGTTAGCCTGTCGCTAATACTTTGTTACTCGGAAACTCTGGTACTATTGTCTTAAGCACGTGTTCAGATCTTATATTCCCAACAACAACAAAAGAAACAGAGTTGGATTCTTCTCTTTAGAAATGATTAGAACAACTAAGTGAATTGAACAGGAGGTAGGTCCACATTCCATTTCACTGTGAACAATGCCAAGAAGCAACTTTGAAGCAGGACAAAAGAGCGCTGTGTCAGAAAACAGATCTACAGAAGGGTATTCACCCTTCACTGGACAAGAAGATTCCCCAAATTTGGTAGAAGCAAAAGAATGGAGCTGGAAAACTGGACAGCAAAGTCCAATGAAAGCCTTTTAAAGGCAAAAATAAATTTTAAAAAGCCTCCCACTGACTTTCAGCAGTCTCTCAGTGGTTGCAAAAGAGAGTTTAGATAGTTAGTCACTCATTCCTTTGCTGTCAGTACAAAGCAAACGAGTGTAGGACAACAAGCATCAAGACGTGGCATCACTGAAACTATACAGCCTCGTTTAGCGCATAAACTTCAGAAAATGTCTAATGAATGCCCGTTCCTCAGCACTTCCACTGCAATATTGCACCACTTTGCATTTTTTTAATCCACGTTTATAAAAATGTTGAATCTAATAAAGGAAAAGTTAAATTTTAAAAAAGCTTGTTACAAAAATTTGTCATATAAAAATGCCAAACCCCCTAAGCCATATATACAAAATGTATCAGATTTATGAAAATAACTGGACCTGATCATATAACAAAACAATTTTATACAAAAAGGTACAAAATTGCATTCAAATTAATACAAATAAAAGTTAAAAAACCCTTCAAAATGTCTCGTTCACAGAAGATCTGTTTCTTTTACATTTACAGATATATAGAACAGTATCAAATTGTCTCCTGTTAGCCAGCATTTCACGGGAAACACACTCAGGTTCAGGGAGGACTTCCACACGTCACCGGTGAGCACTGTACTTTGCAGACCAGTCAACACGCCCGTGGATCGGCTGAGCTGGTGGTGGGAGAGGCATTAACCTTGGTGTGCTTTTTGTAGGTGAATTGAAGGGTGGTCGTCCAATATGGGGTCTCACTGACTTCAGAGAAGCATAATCTAAAGGGCAAGAGAAAATGCCATGAGAGAATTGTTCCACGAGTAGCTGTCTACTTTGAACAGCAAGTGGATGTAGGTCCAGATACTAATTTCTCCAGGAAATAAACCTTTTAAATTACAATTTGCTGATGTGAAACAATAGTGGATCCAATCCCTAAAACCTTATCAGACAAGGAGTATTTACATCACTGATTTGACAAACGTGAATTCTGTGCCAGCTCTCACACCAACCTCTAGGTCCCACTGAAATACGCTGTAGATAAAACCACGCGTTTCATAAACAAAGTAAAAATAAACCAAACACTTCTCCATTTGAAGTTCTGCAAGGTTACAAACTGTAGTTCCAGGCAGCCAAGTATTTACAAACAGAGAAAAGCAAAGCAAGGTAATTCAGTGCTGCACATATACAGCATCACCAGAGTGATGAGCAAGGGACCAAGTCAACTTTGGTACAATACTTACTGGAAGATGGATCCACAACTGGTGCTAACTGAACCCTCTGCCCAGCAGAGCCTACTTCCTTCTTCAGAAATGAAGGGATGTAATCACTAGTTAGAATGCCTGATTCTACAGGCCCTGAAAGAAATGGCAAGGAACATTTCAGCTCAACTCAACGGATCCCCCACACTATCACCAGATGACAAAGGTGTGCACTGATGAGCTTTAGTCAAGATCAAGCCTGATCATGGAGTGATGAAAACAAGAACTTCATTGGAGACACCAGAAATCCACAGATCCTATAGACACTTGCATTCAGGAGACTGTCAGCATGAGACTGCATTAAAGATGAATGGAAAACAGCTTTAAAACTGTACTCTTAGAAGGGCTATTTCTGCTTCTCCCTGACGTCTCAGCTTTTTCAAGGTTTCTCAAAGCTTTCAAAAATTAGCATTTCAGTTGGACTCAAAGTTTGTTTGAAAGGTGGACTTTCAGTTTGACTTTGTGCAACTAGGTCCTATAAATATGCTCGCTCTTAATTTCTATGCAGCGAGTCTGGGGCTCTGGAGCTACGCAAAGCTCTCAGTGAAGCCAGTAACAGCACAACTTAATAAACTGGGACAGGTTAATGTTCCAAATTTGTCAAGTCAGCTACAAAACTTGTCCCTAAGATGAGCAAGAACAGGGCTGACTGACCTGTAGAATAAGCCACAGAAAACAGAACAGAAATAGGTATAAATAACAGTCTAGAGTCACAGCACAGATGGACACTAAACAAGTTGCCATGCACAGATCAGATCCATCGCACGTATGCCTATCATGTAGGAGGCCAGTAAAGCAGTGGCAAAGTGCATTGTGGGAAATGATGGTAATAAGTGGGAAAAAAAAAAAAAAGGAAAATCTAATGATATCCTATTCAGCTACAGAAGCAGCAGAAACTTGTAGAAGAGCCAGGAAGGAGACATGTGCTACGTACATAAAGGTTCTCATGTAGTTTAGCCATTTACAACATCCTCCCATCTTGAATCTTTAAAGAACAATTTTCTGATTAAATTACATGCAAAACGTTAAGCCTTTTCTTTTGTAAATCAAGAGTTTCTAAAGGCTCAAAATGTTTATTTGGGCCAAGATTCAACAGAAATTTTCTCAGTCAAGCATTTTGATAACAACGCATGCAACATAAGTACTGCACTGCAGAACTGTAACATCACATAAAAACCTGAAGCCAAGAAAGATTTAGAGAGGAAACACAAGATACAATATAGAAACATTGACCAGTTTAAGTATATCTGGTAAATTCTAATGTAAAAATCTATAAATTAATTACTTCAAATCAATTAATAGGGCTTAGATACTTGAAATACTAACTGCCCCAAAAACCTGACGAAGAAAAATTTAAGAGTTTTGGGTTTTGTCTGAAATTTTAAAAGCTACAGTTATTTCACCACTTCAAACATCATCAGTTAAAAGACACGATGACAGATGATAGATTTTACTTGCTTTATTCACATAACAAGAGTGGCGAGTACAACTTAGATCAGCTTCTTCCTCTACAACAGCCATTTATGCACCAGCTGGGCTGAAGTAATTTGGAAACTTGAAAATGAGACTTATAAAAACTGCTGAGGGAAACTGAAGGCACAATGAAGTATTTCAGGTTAAACAGACCTAAGGTGTCCAACCTTCTATGCACGTGGTACTTCAAAATAGACTTTTAGGGATTCATTAGAAGAAATCAGTATGTTTAAGGTAGTCTCCAAATCCAAGGAACAGTGCTCGTAACTGATTCTGACAGAAAGAACAGACATGGTAGCAAGTACTTTGGAGCTGGCAGTGTATTAGATATGGGTGACCCCAAAATACAGCTGTCTGGAATTGCAGACATCACCTATTATCTTTTCTCAGTTTGTTAAGCACAGCTTCTTACCTGAATTAATCCTGTTCATACCTCCTCCCGAACCAGAAGCTTTCCCAGGCAAACTGGAACCAGGCCAGGGATTAGACGGACTAGACTCTTTGTTTGAAGTGGAGACTATGCTATTCCTTGTGCTTATTCCTATTGTAAAAAAAGGAAAAAAATTACCACGCTGAAATCTCTGCTGTGACACAGGCCTGAATAATTCCACCTGTTGATAGGATGTGGAAGTAATAGCCTTACACTGGAGGAGGGGAGATTTAGACTAGATGTGAGGAAGATTTTCACTCAGAGGGTGGTGAGACACAGGAACAGGTTGCCCAGGGAGGCTGTAGATGCCCCAGCGTTGGATGTGTTCGAGACTAGGTTGGATGGGGCTTTGAGCAACCTGATCTAGTGGAAGGTGTCCCTGCCCGTGGCAGGGAGCTTGTAACTAGATGATCCTCCAACCCAAACCATTCTAGGATTCTATGCACACTCTTAGAGCAGATGCCCAGTTCAGTGAACTGAAACCTCTTCACCCTTAACATGCCTCTGGGTTGCCTCCCATCCTCTCACAGAGGAATGCTATGACCAGCCATGGGTCCTAATCCTGCAAAGGTAACAGTGTAAGTAGCTCCACTGGCATCAACGGCTGCTTGTGTCAAGGCACAGGATCCTTACATCAAGGCCATAAGCATTCCCAAGTCACAGAAGACAAACCTTGCTACGTGAATGAAATCCATGCTTTGTATGAAATAGCATTTTACAGCTTTTAGCCTAACAGTGACAAGATCAGCTGAGAGTAAATAATGGTAGGTCACATTTCTCATAGTACTGTGCACTCTTCTTTGGTGTATCTACTGGAACCACAGACTGTGAAAACACTTCGCAGTAAGCTCCATATGTCACATATTATTTGTGTTTCTTATACACCCAGTATTTAAGCAGGGTACCTAACATGCAAGGGTGTGCTCACAATTTATGGCAAAGCAAAAGCGGGTCTGGGATCAGTGTGTTTTACAACCTCCTCCGGTAACACAACTTTTAGCTACCAAAACTCTACTTAAGTGATCCAGTTTGAAACTCATTGAAATTAATTGTTCCAGGAAAAAAGACTTGGGTTTACCATCACAGTACCTTCTAGTTTACTTAACTTTGAAGTACCAGTACCACAAGTGAATGAACAGCTAACAGTGCCTTTATGAAGAGAAATCCTGGAAGAGGATATATTTATACTCAGCTCATTTTAAATACCAGCAGACCTGCTGTCCACCTCCTGGCCTTCATTCTGCCCCAGTGCTGGTCTCAGTACAGCAGAGGTGAACATGAAGACAGGCATATGATCCCTCTATAGAAACAGGGATTCCCATTCTGTTGAACTCTAAGCTAGAGCAAAGCATATTCCCACTCCTGGTTAGCTTCTGTTGTTTATGGTATTACATACTGATAAGGTAAACACAGGGGACTTTCTTTTCCAGTCTAGAAGACCAGTCTTACCCTTCTTAGGAACAGCTTGGCACATTAACAGACGTAACACTGACTGAAAGGATAAGAGTATCCAGCAGGAGGAAGAAGTACCAACAATCCCATCCCCTTCTTGTAAGCAGAATTTATCTCAGTTGCTAGACGGCTAGAATGTCATTTGTATCATGGCCATCTACATCAGCAAAGCTCTTGCTCTCCTCACGTTCTTTAAGCTCAAATGTCAAAGCTGTACCAATGTCTATTTCATACTGCTGTTAGAATTACAGGAAGAAAAAGAAATAAGTATTTTTTACTAACCAGGTAGATACCTCGAATGTCTCAAGTAGTGTTGCTTTGCTGCAGAAACTCGCAGTGTGGGAGTGTCCTGCCGTTGAAAGGTCGCATGAGAAGGTGCACTGCTGCCAGAGCCTATGGCATCCAAAGGCTTCAGGTCCAAAATGCTTTCAAACCTATAACCCCAAAATTGCTACACTTAGTTCAATTCTTGTAGCGTATGTTTAGCCACAGTTGCCCTTCTCATCTTCGTACCATCTCCAGGAATCATTTCCTCATACTGTGTGTTTGCTACAGCATAAACACATAGACACCAGGGAATATTTTCACCTGAAGCCTTAGAAGTGCCCCTGAAAACCAGATCTGTGCTTCTAGTTCCCTTATATACTGCATATCCTTTACCATCCCAGATATATGTTTCTAGATCCACAGAAAGCATAGAAAGCAACATTATGAAAAAAGAGGTGAAGCCTAAGGAAATAAGATCAAAAAGCACATGGACATACCTACAAAGAGTTTCATCACTCTGCCTCTTCTTGTTTTTCAAGTCCAACCTTGTGATGCAAGACCCAAAGTCAAGGTCTTCCAAGTCATCCCAGTCTTCAGAACTCTTCACTGTTTTAGCAAGATGTCCCCACCTTCGCCTAGTTTTTGGTTTAAGTTCACCGTTTATATTCTCAGTCCCAGCAGATGTTTTCTGTTATAAAGATTGGTAAGAAACAAACCCACACTCTTACACCATAGACCAGGTGACAGGAGCAAAGACTTTTTTTTCAAAGAACAATAGTGGTAGTAGAGCTGTAACAACAGAATCCTGATCTTCCATTAAACAGATTGTGTTCTGTAGCTTGTAGATATTACTACACATCTTCTGCATCTCACCTTGTAATAAAGCATCTTGCACTGGCAGAAGAATACATTTCTTAGGTCTCAATTCCAATTCTATTTATATTTCACTATAAACCTCCCAAACAATTAGCTCATGCTCAATTTTTATTTCTTGATCGTCTTGTGAGTACAGAACTGGATCCAGTTCCATGTTTCCACAAGCCTGTGCCTAGACATTTATAACATCTATTTTTCTTGCAGGACAGCATAGGTACAAATCTGTCTCTTCATCCATTTAAGGTCACCGGTACATTTCAACCTTGCACGACTCTGTATGAGCCCAGTGCAGACCCTGCGTAAGACCGAACCCTTAACAGCAGCGTTCACACTGTCTGCTCTCATCACCTGTCTTATGAACCCAGTCTCCTCGTACAATCAACAGAAATGGTCAGTCCTTATGCTGAAAGAAGAATCTGCTGTTTTCCACAGCCAGTATAGAAGACCAAAGGGACATCTCACTTACACTAACTGGATGCCTTAAATGGATGAAGGCAATAGCCCCCCTTCCCCTTATTTCAATACTATGTAGCTTAATACTTCTCTCTCTGGCACCAATCCCATTAATATTCTGACCACTGTAGAACCTGTGCTGTTGTACATGACCTGTACTGTACTGTACGCTTTTACTCATATGAAATCACAGTGTCACCCTTGAAGTGGTGCTTTACAACAAGAGGAAGCATAAATGCCTTTGAAAGGAGAAACTGACTTGTTTGTTGATAGCAACTGGATTTCAATTTCAAGACAGTAACTTCTAGTTTCTAGTAGAAAGTTGTAACTATTCTTTATTCTCATTTCCTTTTAGTAATGTATAAGAACCTTGAAAGAGAACAGGAAAAAGAAACACAATTAAGGAAAAAACAGGCAGTATATCAGGAAGTGTATCTTACGCTGGATGGACCTTTACCTGCTGAGGAACCTTATTGTGAATTGCAGGCAGAAGAACCTGGTTAGACTTGTCCTCCTGTAAGCAGTTAGTGTGCTCAGCCCCAGAGTTGGCTGTCTTATATGGGTACACAAAGTGCTGAGAAGACTGGCTTTGTTGAAAAGGCCTTGATGAAATGCGGGCATGAGGCTTCGAAGGGGGTTGTGCTGGAGGGACAGGCTTAATATGCAGAGACGATTTATTATGCAGTTCCTTTTGTTTCCCCAGTTCCTGAACACCCAGGGCATGCCCAACCTGGAAGTACGGATATCGAAGTGCCTAAAACGTGAAAAAGATGTTAGGATTCAACTTAGGAAACCAAAGTTTGTTACTTGCCCTAGCCCTAAGTAACGGCACAAATGTCATTTCCCTTTTTCTGGCGTGGGAAATAGGAGACCAATCTCTCAATACTAGATTCTAGTGAGCACAATCTACTTCCAAGTAATGCTCCAACAGATACAAAGTTATCAAACCCTCTGTGGATTCACACAAAACAAAAAGCTTCTGCAGACCTAAGAGACTTAACCAAGTACATGACACCTAGAGGCATGTTTCATTATGTGCTGTCTCTTCATATGTGTGTGTGTGTGTGCGCATGTGTCTGTCATCACAGATCCAGCCATCAAGACCTGAATGACCCCAGAGACATCTCGTCTCTTCCATTCCCCAGTTCCAAGATGGAATCAAATGAAAGAAAAATAACCCTTATGAAAATTAGACTCTCTCTTTTTTGGAAGGAATGCTGGTAAAAATATCTTTACCCTCCCTTACAAGTAATTAAGGAGTTGTCAGTAAAGGCAGTGAATCTCTGCCCATCTCGCTGTTTCAGGTACACTCATCTTCTCTTCCCAAAGACCTCTCACTGCAAAAAACTTCTAAAAGCTCAGATTCCTCACCATATTTGTACCTTATTGTAAAACATTTCTTAATGGCCCTTAATACAAAGTTATAATATTGCTTTTTATTACCTTTGAAAGTTCTTAATCTACTTTACTTTTTAACTGCTTTAATTACCTTTAAAGCTTTTTATTACAATTTGTACTGATAGTCTGATATAATCACAAAGGTTCCGCTATGGTCCTATTGAAGTCAAGTCAGACTTCAACCCAGAATCACTTGTTTTTCAAAAGGTGCCCTGCTCCTTTCATCAGCTGGGTACTACCACTACAGGACTGATACCCAAGCTCAGCGGCTACCGTAAACATCAACTGGACTATTATATGTGCAACACTGATGACCTGGGCTATGATTCTGTACAGGCTGTTGGAACATATCTACAGAGCAACTGAGCTAACACCGCCCTGCAAACTGCCTTGCGTACGCCAGCTTTATCCAGGCAACGCTGGGCTGTGTGAGCAGATGGTGAGGTGGATTGAAAGCTGGCTGAACGGCCAGGGCCAGAGCGCGGTGATCGGTAAAACAGTCTCGTTGGAGGCCAGTGGGTATCAGTGTACCCTAAAGGTCAATACTGCAGCGAGTACTGTTCAACATCTCCATGAATCGTGCCAATGGTGGTGCAGAGTGCACCCTCAGCAAGTCTGCTGACAACACAAAACTGAAAGGAGCGTCTGATGCTTCAGAGGCACGCTGCCTTCCAGGGCGACCTCAAAAGGCTGGAAAAATGGGCTGACAGGAACCTTACCAAGTTCAACAAGAAGAAATATCATGTCCTGCACCTGAGAAGGAACAACCCTACGCACCAGTACATGCTGAGGTCAACCACCTGAAAAGCAGTTTCGCAGAAAAGAACCTGGTAGACACCAAGCTGAACATGAGCTACCAATATGCCCTTACTGCAAATATGGCTAACGGTATCCCGGGCTGCATGAGCAGGAGTGTCGACAGCAGGACAAGGGCATTGACCCTTCCCCTCTGCTCAGCACTGGGGAGGTCGCCTCTGGAGTGCTGTGTCCAGTTTTGGGCTCCCCAGCAGAAGGGAGACATGGACATAATGGAGGGAGTCCAGCAAAGAGCCACGAAGACGACTGAGGGACTGGAGCATCTCACATATGAGGAAAGACTAAGAGAGCTGGGATTGTTTAGCATGGAGAAGAGAGGGTTCAGTGGGTTACTGAAGTATGCAAATACTCAAAGGGAAGGTGCAAAGAAGATGGAGACAGGCTCTTTTCAGTGATAGGATCAGAGGCAACGGCCACAAGCACACAGGAGGTTCCCTCTGAACATCAGGAAACACTTTTTTACCATGAAGGTGACTGAGCACTGGCACAGGGTGCCTAGGGCAGGAGAGCTGGACAAGATGACCTTCAGAGGCCCCTTCCAACCTCAACCATTCTGTGATTCTGTGGCACGTATCAATAGCAATGAAAATGTCACCACAGCTTTCAGCTGTACCTTTACCTTCACTCTGCTGCTATTCACAGGGACTGGATTATACTGAATTCAGGCGTACTTAAACACACTGCAGTCACACATTTGATCACTTAACACACACACCACACAGCTCATGTTGCACGTAAAAGATTGATTACTCTTTTTAATTACCCCATCTTTGTCTTTTAAGTTGTTCTGCTCTTCTCCCTTTTAAGAACTGCACCCCTGAGTAACTGTTGTTAAATGACTATGTATAAAAGGTGTCTTGCAGTGAAAGGAAGAGACATCTGAAAGGTAGCAGCACATGTAGATTTGAGAAAAAGAAAACCAAACCAAACCTGACTAGCTGTTGGCCGTTTTTTGGGGTCCCACTGCAGCATGTCTCTCATGAGCTGCACTGCTTCACTGCTCGCATTAGGTATAAGGGATTTTAGGTTGTTCGGTACACACTGAGGCCAGCGAAAATTCATGGAGGCTGAAAGTTGGTAGCCTTCAGGCCAGTCATTCTGGAAGAAGGAGATTTCCAATCACAAAGAAAGTTCAGCTGTAAAATATCACAGTAACTAAGTACACTAGCATATATTCCACTACCAGTAATAGACTGTGTCCTGTTTACTATAGACCATATTCAAGATTTCACTAGAAATTTTCACCTCAAACCTCTGGAGAGGGCAGTCTTGCTTTACATCTGACCAAGTTAAAGGCACAAATGGAATCAGGAGAAAGGAGTCTTGTCACAATTCCATTTCCTACCCTATTAAACCATAGGTTTACACAAAATATGCAAGAGAAAATATAATTTCCACTCAAGACAACCACAGTCTAATGACTGTTTGCAGTTCAGGAGTCTATTTCTGCTTCTCTAAATGTCAGGGTTTATAGCATAATTACATAATGGTTATTTTACAGGAAATAAGTTTTAATTTAGTTGACCATATCTGAGATCAATACCATGCAGTAACAGTAAGCATGAAAATTGATTACTTCCATGGTAACTGCTACTGTGCCATTCTGTGTTGTAGAACACCTCTAGTATTGTTGCAGTGTGGAATGTCACTTTAGCTACCTTCTTCGGTGTCCCCAAGACTTGGCAAATTTTGAATATAGTATCAATTTCACTGGCTCCTGGGAAGAGAGGCCTCAGTGTGTAAACTTCTGCCATTATACAACCAACAGCCCAAATATCTATTGGAGAACTATAGCTGGTGGATCTCAGAAGGACTTCAGGAGCCCTGTACCTATAAGAGCAAGAAAAAAAAAAGAAACAAATCCCAACAATCAACACAATTCAAGCAGACATACATGAAACTATTCAGCTCTTCCTTCTTTGCTGTTAAGAGCAAGCATCCCTTACAAAGCTCCTATCCTCTCCTATCCTATACGTAAAACTTCTTTTTTTTTTCCTAGAATGAAGAATTAAACCCTACATAATCTCTTCTAAGCTCTCATACCTTCCTGACACGCAGCAATCCCAGCATGTCCCACCTGCCTTATCAGGCTCCCTCTTTGCTGCTGTGCTGCTGCCATCTGTAAACTGTCTTGTGCTAACTGAAGCTTTTCAAATTACGCCAAGCTTAAATAAAAGTTTCATAAAGAAGAGGCATCAAAAGCAGCATAACAATCAGCACAAATTTAATACTTCTTTAAAGGCCTGATTATAAGTTTCACACAATATAGGCAAACGCTAGCACTTACCATCTTGTGGATACATAATCGGTGTAAGGAGGCCTAGATCGGATTTCTCGGGCTAAGCCAAAGTCTGCTATTTTCACAAGTTCTGGTCCCATGCAAAGGAGATTTTCAGGTTTCAGGTCTCTGTGAAAGAACCCTAAAATTCAAATGAAATATTGATGTGCATTGCAATGCCAGCTGTAGCCTTTATTTTCCACCTGGATTATTTTGCCTTAGCTCTTATTGCTGAAGCTTGCACAGCACAACAGAAAGTCTTACGCCATCAATAGAGCTAGTCAGTTAAGGGTTGTTCAGGCTGTGAAGAACAGTACATCCAAGCTCACTATCTTACAACAACTCAGAGCATTCAGTCAGATAGCTCCCTTTCAAATGATGCTTCTTTAACATAGAAAAATTTACACCATTTTAATGTTAATTTCATACGAATTGTATTGGAAATTCTGCAATGAAAACATAAAAAAAAAACTTCAAAAGTTCTTTTAAACAGAATACAAATTAAAATATGAGGGATTTTTTTTGCATTTTGAAACTTTTTTAAATCTGAGAACACAATAATCTGCAAGCACTCAGTTACTCATCGCCCTATCAGACAGAGGATCTCAGCATATTATTTTACTGATCCCTGCATTCAACAAAACTTGATCACAAATGAGCATTTGGCAAGAGCTCTTACAAATGACAGAAGAGAGCTACCACATTACTGACCATTCTCTGTGAAATTTGCTTCCACCCTTAGTCTGGAAAACTTGTCCTTATGCTTCTTTCTTGCAGGCATCTGAAACCAGTTTCCTACACACAGCTCCCTCTGTAGTACCTTACTAGAGCTTTACAATCTTCTTTTCAGAGACTTTCCAACACCCTTATTTTTCTCCATCACCTTGAATATGTTCCCACAAAGAACAGAATAAACATTCACATAGGATGTGCTTACATCATCCAGTATATTAACTTTTGTTTGCTAGATCAATGCATGACAGCACTGAAGAGACAGTGCTGTAGATTTCCACCAGCCAGCAGACTACATCCTTCCTAGGGATACTAAGTAGGTGTTTTGGTGCTGGCTTGAACTGCTGTCTCTTTATGGAAGGTATCAGACAGAGCAATCAAGGCTGTTTTTAGCGTTTAGTACAACCACTTCTGTATTTTGCTGCACAGACATGCAATGCACCAACAGAATGCTTTTGAGGCAATTTATTTCATGGTAAACTTGTAAAAAGAACAACCAGTTGTGTGTTCAAATATGAAAAGATGCTTGGAGTTTGGGTGGACAAAGAACAAAAAAAAGTTTACTTGACAAGCATTGCTACGCCATACAGGAGAAGAACAGAGAAATAAAGAGAGGGAGAAAAAGATCATGTGACTTTTCCAAAACTGTTGCAGAGAGAACGTTGGGACACCCAGACTTACACTGTGAGCCACAAGATCAAGACCATCCTGTCAGGCTCGCCATGAATTTCCCGATCTCTCTAACTATGGATTTGCAACATCCTGGCAGAAACATCAATCTAGCGTGTAGCAGGTCAGCACACAAGACAGACAGTTTAGGCACAAAGTTGTTCATTCTTTACAGGTATAGTAAGTTAAATAGCAGTAAGACGTATTCCAAAAGATTGTGATACATATGACAATTTATTTTAAAAAGGTGGCTTGGGTTTTTGTAAACAAATCCTATTACTTTTCTTGTTTTAAAATGTTCTGTATCTCACTGGGACAGACTGGAATTTCTAGTTCGGTTTCAGAACAATATTGAAGCCCCAAGAGAACAGAGAATAAAGCCATTAGCTTGGAAATGTTTTGCAAAACAAAGTTATATGTGTTCAAGTGAACTGAAATGCTGGTCCTACAAGCCTTTCACTTCCAGGACTTTGGCCACTGATGTTACTATTCTTCTGATAACTCTGCGGGCCGACCAGCAACATACACTACAGTATTCAGCAGGCAGAACTGCAGAGAACAGCAAAACATGGTGAAGAGGTTATCATTAAAAGTAAGTTTTTTAAATTAATTAAGTGGGTCTTGTTACTACTGGCTGGTACACCAGCTTTAGCTTTTATCATTGTTGTAAAAATGAGTCAGGAGGCCATGCAACAAAAGCTGTTTGTCACTCAGACTTTATTACGTTAAGTCGATCTTACAGAGAATGTGTGTTTTATTCAGGTACCTGATCTGTGTACACCTTGAGAAAAGAGTTATTTTTCCTTTAGTCTCAGTCTCAGGGGACCTCTAAATCCATTAAGAAATGTGCCCATTAACATTGGATGAGTTTTAGAAAGTAGCCAGCTGCCAGTTTGAGAATGTAGAAGTCTACAGAAAGAAGCCTCCAGACCAAAATATCAGTAAAATATGGATATTTTCAATAATGCGAATCTCTCATATACTGCCATTCTTTTGATCACTCCCTTTACTAGAGTGAGTAATTGTCGTTATACTCATTTAAAAAAAAACTTACACAGACACTATTTTGCTCTAATTCAAAATGTTTACAGTTAAAACATAACCTACCATGCTTATGGATAAATGCAAGCCCTTGCAGGATCTGATACATAATATTCCTAACGGTAGATTCAGGAAACAGTTTGTTTCTGTGGAATAAAAGAAAAGTGAATAAATAAATACTAACGATTAAGTTCACACATTAGCTTATGCTATCTAATGAAAAAATAAAAGCTAACAACAACAATAAAACTGTTAGATGTATGTTAAGCACTCTCATGTAGTTTATTTCTCAAAAAAAATTTACACAGTATTTGCAGAACTGTCATGTTATGTTATTAGTAAGACTATGTGACATCACCTTAAGACCATGTGGGACAGTGAATTAAAAAAAGGAGAAAAAAGAAAATAATAATTAAAAAAAAGAAAATAGCCAAACTGAACAAATCTTAACTGCACTTATCATGTGCAGGTCATGAGGCACACTCCTCAAGACAGCAAAGGGTTCATGTTAATTCAGTGATTCTCATGCAGAGTTTCTTCTGGCCTCTCTTCTAGAGAACATACAAGCCATTCTTTTGACTTTCCCTTGTTATTATCTAACAGCTGATGTGCTACTTCTTTCTCTTCTGTTATGTGAGAAAAACAGTCTCATCTGCTACCACTGAAAACAAGAGGCTTTTCTCCTCATACTATTGAGGCGAGCAGATCAGCCATGGCAGGTGGTTTAACGAAAGCCCCTCTTACCAAGAGAGGATTCTGATCAAACAGCTCTGTACCAGCTGCCTCTGCATATGCCAAACACAGGAGAGATGGGCTGAGGTGGAAATCAGTGGCAATTTTATTCAGAAAGAGCCAAACGGTGAATGAAGAAGATGCCCTAGGCCTTATTCAATTTCCTGAACTTGATGCCTCTCAGAAAAACTGACCATCACATATTTCAGAAGTGAGATCAGCTACCAGATTCAGCTTTTCATATTTCCTTGCTTATTTTTTTAATTACAGCAGAAAGACATCATATTTCCTCTACAGTCCCTTCCAGCAAGGCTGGCAATTCTAAGACTTCAGAAAATCACATTCTTAAAGGTTTGATTTATATAATGTTGAACCAGGTCAGGGTCTAGCTAAACTGTAGAGAGTATGATGTGTGGCACACATCTGTTTTACAGACACCTGCCCTTTTTGCTTTCATAAGGAGGTAGGATGTATCAAGCATTTCTAAGAAATTGCTAAAGATTATTGGTTTGTTTGTTATGCACTTGAACCACTTTCTCAAGGTTTATCATTTCATATAATTAAAATTCAGCATCCATAAGTGCCCAATTTAAAGTTACTCTGTACCTGTGCATGTGGAGCAAGTATTTTTATGCTTAAAAAGGAATTTTAAGTAGTATTCACAGAGATAAGTTATTGCAAAAACCTTACTTTGTTAAATCAAGTAAGATTACTGTCATCTCCCAGACTGATTCTATGGTCCATAGAAAGAAAGCAGCGTCCTCAGAGAACAATTCAAAGTAGGGAGGTATTTTACCCCAAAATATCCTCTGGAGGATATCCTCTGGCCCGAAGGCTAAAGTTAACACTTTATTAATGCTCCAGCAAATATGAAAAAGCTAGATTTTATTGAGAATGCTGACAAACAAAATAGGCAGTCTTTGGACATGTCAGTTCAAATTGCACAGAAAAAAACTAAATTCCTAGAAGCGATCCAGAATTTGAACCCTCATGATTATCTATCTTTTTATCTATTCATTTATTTGAGGAACCCGTAACAGAGGAGGTGGTGAAACCACCCTCTAATGGAAAAAGCATGCTAGAAATGCCTAGAAATCAGTTCTAGATTCAATGCTTCTTCAGCATGAGGGCTGTTAGAAGTCCACAGTTCCTAACTCTCAGAAGAGTGCCCTACTTATCTGCCAGGCTAATCTGGGAAGAGACACTGGAACCTCTCACTGAACTGTTTGGGATACACTCAGTAGGAGTCAGAGCTCCTACTGCAGCACACAGCTTTAAGCCATAGTGATCGAAGCCTAAACAAATGATCCAAAGTCCTTTCAAAAGCAACGAGGGTGTTACAAGCACATTGTGCAAGTAATTCATTCATATCAGGAATGGTGATGCTGTTACATACCTTTCTTTCATTAATTGATAAAGATTTTCCTTCATGTATTCAAACACAAAATACAGATGATCATTTTCCCTGATAACTTCTTTCAGCTTTACCACATTAGCATGATTTAATTTCTTCAAAGACTAGAAACAGAAAATACAAACAGGATTTTGCAAGCATCTTACTCTAATGAAAAAGAAAAAAAATATTCCAGTGATGCAGAAGACATGGCTTCAACAACTCCTCAATATTTTAAATAATCACACAGCTGTGAGAACAAAGACTAGATCTTCAACTATTACCAGACACATACACAGCATATGTATGAATTTAATGCGCTGGTCATTCAAAACCCAGCCCTCTGGCATCACAGGAGTCACCAAAACAATTGCATTTTCTCTATAAGTAACTTTCTACTGGCAGAATTCACACTCTTCTTGTGCCTGCACAAGCAATAGTCAGGTTAGACTCAGGACTCAATATAACCCTGGAAATTCTTCCTTGGTATTGTGGACAAACCCTGGTGGGCAGCTGAGCTTGCTCATCTACCCCCAGCGGGATGGGGGAGAGAATTGGAAGTGACTGCTTCCCATGGGCAGGCAGGTGTTCAGCCATCTCCAGGACAGCAGGGCTCCATCACTGGTACTGGTTACTTGGGAAGACAAACACCATCTCTGCAAACACTCCCCCCCCTTCCTCCTCCTTCCCCCAGCTGTTCCTGTTGAGCACAATGTCCCATGGGATTTCCCTCTGGTCAGTAGTGGTTAGCTGTCCCAGCTGTGTCCCCTCCCAGCCTCTTGTCCAGCCCTCTCAGTGACAGGGAAGTGTGAAAAATAGAGAAGGCTTGAGGCTGTGCAAGCAACACTGTTTTGGTCACAAATCCAAAACAGAGACCCACATAAGCTGCTGTGAAGAAAATTAACCCTATCCTAGCCAAACCCAGCATACTTGGATCTTCATCCTCCTTTCTTTTTAGATTTTCAGTGTATTCTACATTGGTTCCTGCTGTAGCAGTACAATACCAATACATGGTACCGTAAGAAAAGCAACCTAGGTCTTCTGTATTTTTGCAACAGTGATAGCAAGGACTAGAAATTAAGGGAGGTCCTTAAAACATACCCCTGAGGCTTTCCTGGTGTCAGAACTGGGTGCCAAGTGTCTTCCCCTAAATCAGCTATCCTGAAACAACCGCATGTACAAAGGTTACTGCTACGCAAAGGGGATGTGTTCTCAAGCTCTGAGAAACAAACACCAACCACGTCCAGGTTTCGTGGTAGGAAAACTCTCTCCCTCACTCACTCCTCACAGCAAGGAGGAAGCAGTACTCTACAATCAAATCATTTTTTGGTAAGACTACAGAATTTTAATATGAATTTTTGTAGGACTACAGACACCCCGTTTGAATGCAGACCCAGGAAACAGAACTGTAATGATGTATGTCACAGGTCATGTGGGGGGGAGTTCTTGATAAAAGGTGTGGAAAGAATTGGATGTTATCCCAAAACATGACCGAGATTGTCTAATTTAAAGCCAACCACTGAATGAGACAAGTACCTTAACCTCTCGAAGGTTCATGCACTCCTCCCAGGAATAAAACTTTCTCTTCATTCTACAATAGTAGAGGGAAAAAAAGATTAACATACGGTCAACATCAGCCAGTCTTAAACCCATTACTTGTCTCATTACACCTTAACACTTCAGTTCTTCCATCAAAATATAACGTGTTATCGCCTTTGTCAAAAAACTCTACATCTCTAGACAAGGTACACTCTAATAGAATTTAAAAGCATTACTATTACACAGGATTGCCTTTTTTCATATATATATCGTGCTGCAAAAATTTCAGAGCCTTCAACAAATCAGGATATGGTATTTTTCTTTCCGGATACAATGTGGTGGATTCTAATTGTAAAAAGAACAAGGGTTACAACAGTTATCAACAGCTCAGACTACATTTTGAAACAAATCTATTCTTCGTGCTCCTGTTCTCTATATTTTTATTTCTCTCTAATTTCAATACCTTTCCCTTCTAAGCTGTATTTCTTCATTTTTCAGTGTCCACTGCTCCCCACGTTTCTCTCTCCCTTGCAAGCTGCACCTACCACACCAACAGCTTTTCAAATTCTGCCTTTCAAGTTTATAAGCAACTCTGCTCTAACAGAAACCAACTGCATGGCAGATCTGTTTTCTCCTAAGCCAAAATATAACTCTGAGCACAGTATCTGTATGTAATGTATGGTCCCATTTGCTGATGTGCATTTTGAACATGACTCAAGTTCTTTCACCCATAACTCTATGCTTTAGGACCACAGGATGAAGGCTCACATGTACACACACCAGAGCACAATTAAACTTACAAAAATATCCAGCTGCTTAGAGTTTGGATTTCAGAGGGAGTAAGGCACCCTTTGAAGATCTGAGTCTTTGTCAGACTTTCATAATAATTCATTTTTGCTTATTATCGTAGCAAGTTTCCAGTTTGAAATCAGCTCTTATAATTAGAATAATTTAAGAACTACAAGCCCTTCGTTTTGTGAAGGGGCCTAGATTTTGTCGTTGTTGTTTAAGCAGTGTTTTTGCAGTTACTGTCTTGTGCATTTAGCCATCAGGCGATTTCTGTTCTTCATAGTGGATTGGCATTAACACATAAGCTGAGAGAATACAGTCTTCTGGGTTGTTCTGAAACTTTTGAGTTTCTACTGTGCTGCAAGATGAAAGTCAAAGGTGCCTCTGGCAAGAATTGATGCAGGAAAAATACCCTCAGCACAGAGGAGTCAGAAAGTTGCTAAAGCCAGCTATTGACTGTTCACACAAAACAGCATTGTACTGAAAGCTCTTTTGACAAGTATGTTCTGGGGTCACGGTCAGTATTTCAGGAAGGTGCCTGCAATGCTTCACAGCTGTCTCTTATCATGACCAGGACAAATAAGCCCTTTACAAATCGAGGTCACTGCTGAAGTGACAGAGAAAAATCAAGCAGATTTCTCAAGAAATTTTAATAAAATCTTAAGCTGAAAAGACCAATACATAATAGTGTATAAAGATACAGATAACGGACAATGAGATCCATTGTGTTATCACTGCAGTATTAACACTACACTGAAAATTAGACCATGAAATATATATTCCACGTAGACAGCAGGGAAGGGGCTGCAACCAAAGCAGCGTTGCAGAATACTCTAAATTGTACACATAATACATGTTAGCAGAGGACTGTTACAATAAGCCTATATATCTCACCCTCTTTAACTTCTGTTGGGGCTTTCGGGGATACAAGGAACTTGAGTTTTGCCTGCTGCCCCAGAACAACTCCAAATACAAATGTTGCATGGAATGTGAAGTACTCAAACGAGCACAACCAAGCGATGCAGACCATCGAATGGAAAAACCTGAACCATCCCCTGTTAAGTAATAAATGAAAATACTTACTTTTTAATGGCTATTAGCTCTCCAGATTCAATGCTTCTCCCTAGGAGGACAGAGCCATAGGTCCCATCACCAAGCTGTCTGATAGTTGTGTACCTATTCATGATGAGGATACTTCAGCTGCAAGTGCATTTCAGTCCTTGGTGTTTCTTGTGCTTCTCCTCCAAGTGTAACCAGTTCTTTCTGTGGCAGCATAAACATAGAGCACTCAGGACAGTGTGAACAGTTGCAGGAATCATGTTTTCAAGACTTAGCCTTTGGTCTGAAAGCACAGAACAGAATCCATTTGATTTCTGTACCCTACTGAGACTGCTTGTTTGCAGACTCCATTCTCCTCCAAGAGATGTTCCTTGTAAGCTTTACACATTTGTCTTGGTTTCTCACCAGAGGGGCCCAGACTGTATCTGGACATTAACTGGGTGTGTTCCCCAAATACAACCTTATGCTAAAGCTAGAGGTAATTTACAGCAAGCCTGCAGCCAGCACTAATGGGAGAAACTATTACTAAAAGCAGAGGATAAAATCTCATTGCTTGGAGAAAACAGCTTGCTATCAAAAAATGCTGCACTACAGTAAGATAGGAGGGAATCTGTTCTAGCC
>JAVFHW010070284.1:0-12455 GCA_032159205.1 Eurystomus glaucurus suahelicus
TATATATTAGGAAGAAATTCTTCACTGTGAGGGTGGTGAGACACTGGCCCAGGTTGCCCAGGGAAGCTGTGGATGCTCCATCCCTGGAGGTGTTCAAGGCCAGGCTGGACGGGGCTTGGAGCAACCTGGTCCAGTGGGAGGTGTCCCTGCCATGGCAGGGGGTTGGAACCAGATGATCTTTGATGTCCCTTCCAATCCAAACCATTCTATGATTTGTACTGTGAAACCCACCTGGAGAAAACATGGAGCAGAGGAACATTTCCCACTTAATTTCTCAGGTCCTCCTTCCTCGGGCTCGCTTTAAATGCGAACGATGTTTGCTGGCGTTAGTTGGGTTACGCCGGCGAGGAGCCGGTTTTCAGGACAGCAGCGTCTAAGACGCTGCTATTTTTAGATCACTTCAAGCTTTAAAACCCAGCTCTGCTCAACTACCGGCACTCCAGTGACATTTTTTTTTATTGGTACGAGCCTGTATTCCCCACCGCCGTGGCGATTTGAGGGAAATTGCTGGCTTTGAAGGGCAGCGTTGCCATTTTGACCAGACGAGGAGCGTGCTGCCGTTCCCAAACAGCCCCGAGACCTTTCTTTGGAACGTTTCTGCTGTCGCCCTGGGTTTTATGGCTTACTGTGGTAAAATCCGCGCTTGGCAGCCTTTGCAGAGATTCCTGGGACTTGGATGCTGTGGCAGCCTGGAGCTGGTCAGTGAGGGAGGGAGAGCAGCCGGAGACCCCTTCCCTCGGGACAGGGCGTACCACCGGCAATGAAATTTGCCGTGATTCTTCCTAATGTTTATGACAAGCTTTATTGCAGCTTTTTGTGCGTTATTTCCTAGCTCCAGTTCCTTATTTTAAAGGAATTTGGAAGCTGCTTTGCCGTCGCTTTGTCTCAGCGCTGACCTGGCAGCCAGACTGGTCTGTGCTGATTGATCCGCTTCTCCGCGCTCCTTCTTTGCCGTTCGAGATGAGGTTGTTAATTAAAGATGCCCTCTGCTATCTGAGCACACTAATAACTTTCCTCCTCAGCCTTGGGGCTGAGCAGCAGCTCCCTGCGCTGCCCTGGTCCACGTGCAGCAGATGTGCGTCTGGGGCAGGACTTGAGCGTTTCTGCTCCAGAAATTCCTGACTACATCTGCAGATGTTGATTCCCTGCAAAGCGTGGAGTGGGATGATGCTTTTTTCCCCCCCCTGCAATATTCAAATGAGCGTAACGAGCATTCAGATGTCCATGAGTAATCCCAATCCCGGCTCTTTGGTGGAACAAAACATGGCTTTCTTGTGCCGCTTGCTGAGCTACTGGGCTGCTTTTGTGAGCCTGGAGCAGAGCTGAGCTGCTCCTGCTGCCCGTCGTGCCCTGCACAATTGGCACATTCACTGCCGGTGGCCTTGGCGTGGAGGTCCAGCCCAGGGGGTTGGAGGAGCCCGTCTGCTGCTGGAGAGCTGGGGCTGCTGTGAGGAAAGATGTTGGAAGGAGCACAACCTTTATTATTGGATGTGGTGTTCTCCTGTCATGGTTGAAAACACTTTTTTTCCTCCTTGTTCTACGTATACTGTTGCAGAGTAACACCTAAAGAGGTTTCTCCTTCATGTCCTTCTTTCTGTCCTCCTCAGAATGCTCTTAAATCTTGAAATAATCAGCTACAAGAAACAAACGCATATTTCCTCCCTAATGTCGGTTATTCTAACAGCAGCTTCCTCACAGCTTTGCTGTCATTTATTATTTCTGAACAGGAGGAGAAACTTGTTTGGTGTGAGGGTGTGGGAGCCTGGCCCAGGCTGCCCAGAGAGGTTGTGGAGTCTCCTTCTCTGCAGAGATTCCAAAGGTGCCTGGACACGATCCTGGGCCCCCTGCTCTGGGTGAGCTGCTGGAGCAGGGGGTTGGACGAGATGATCTCCAGAGGTCCCTTCCAACCCCACCCTGCTGGGATTCCATACGTAGCCTTCTGGTTGTGCTGGACATTAAAAGTAACATGTATATCTATGTGATTTGCTTGTATGTGCAGAACAGAAATCTTGGTTCCTAATGCTAAGAAAGGAAAATAGAACAAAAAAACCCCGAAAAACAGACACAAAAAAGCCAAAAAATTGAAATTTAAACTCAGGATCAACTACAAAAGGACAAGAGAGCTCACTTGCAAGGCCAGAAAAAGAAGAATAAATGATGATGTGAAGGAGAAAGAATAAGTACAGATATTCTAAATAATGTTGCAGAAACCTCAGAATACCGTGGTTGGCAAAGTAAATTGTTTTCTGCACAAAGAGAACAATTCGTGTTCTCGCTTCTATCACAGTGAATCCCACGAACATCGGTGGAATCGATAGCGTGACGCTCGTGGGAAGGAGCAGCGCTTTTTCTGTGGTTAACAGGGCTGCATGTGGCTATGGGAGATGTAAAACAGGCCAGGAGTCTGGCTCTTCCAAAGCCACCGTGGTGCGAGATGTTTCATAGGGGTAGGAGCCCTTCTGCAGCCATCTCCGTGGGTTCATTTACCCCGTGGTGAGGATGGGAGTGCAGGAAAACTGACCTGAAGTGGCTTGGCTTTTCTTTGGTAGAAAGCTTTGGTGGTTCCTCAAAGGGAAACATCCACCTACCCAGTGAAACTGTACAGAGAGCAAAGTCTACGTGAAGCAAGAAGTGTCTGAATTTCTCTGGTGCAATACAGAGGATATGATCTATAGGTCCTCAATTAATCCTGAGAGTCAAGAAGTCTCCTTGACTCTCCAGGATTAACAGCACGTTGGCATGAAGTGCGCTTCTAAAAGGCAAGGAGAGGAGTGTTATTTGGCATGTGTGAGGAAACTCCTGGAGTCACAGTCAGGTGCTGGAGTGTGTCCAAAGAAAGGCAAGGAAGCTGGTGATGAAGGGTCTGTGCTTCTGTGATGTTGTGACAGGACAAGGGGTGATGGGATTAAACTCAAAAAGAGATTTTAGACTAGAGAGAAGGAAGACATTTTTGACACTTAAGGTGGTGAGAGCCTGGCGCAGGTTGCCCAGAGAGGTGGTGGCTGCCCCATCCCTGGTAACATTCCAGGTGAGACTGGCCGGGGCTCTGAGCAACCTGCTCAGAAGGTCATGCGTTTTCACACGTATTCCTCTCTGTTCTAACTACTTCATTCCTAGATATCCATCTTTCCTCCTCCTTGCTGGTCCAACGCATTGGCAATAAGTGCAGTGGAACAACCCTCTAAGAGCAGGCGATACCTGGGTGGAAGCTGTTGATGGTTGAGCAGCAGTGTAGAGGAGGTTAGGAGAGCTCATGGAAGTGATGAGGAGCTGAAGTTCTGATGGAGGTGTTTTTGAAGGCAGTGTGCACTCTTTAGAAACACAATTGTTGTTAAAATCAAAGAGTGGACTTGTTTACAATCCTGCTGAGATACCAACATGCTGTCCCATCCTCTGGCTCTTCAGCAGGAGCTGGATCTGGTCATTGCTGGCCTTGCAGCACTGCTAGAAGAAGCTGTGTATCTTGAACCCATACCAGGGTGGAGGTCTCATGCCCAGGGGAACTTCTTGCTTAGCATCTGACGTTTCCACCTGGACATGGCAGCATGTGCAAAGAATATTTTCCCACAGAAATGGATCAAAGTCTTGTGGTTTGCTCAGGTTTCTAATGAGTTTGAGAAGCTAGATCAAAGTGGACAATTTTGTAGTCTTCGTTAAGGATGTTGTCTGGACCTGTCTAACCAGAACTGATAAGGCGCTGGCGTCTGACTTAACTGGATGATCCAGGAGGACTGCAGTAGTCTTGGCACACTGTTGGTATTACATCTTCAGATGCTCAGGCTGATAAGCCAGAGGAAGGGGAATCTTCAGTGCAAGATAAATGAGATTGCATTGAAATCTAAATGAAAACGGTCTTGGCAAAAGAGATCCATGAATCCCTCAGCTCTCAGACTTGGAAGTCAATTTATTCTGAAAATATGGGAGCATAAAAAGTACATCCAAGCTTAAAAATAAATAAATAAAGGCTATCATAAAGCATCCAGTATGTGCTAGGAGAAAAACTGAATGAAAAAAAGGAAATAAAACATTTGTTAAAAGCTTCATTGCAGGTCACGGTAGGTAAATGGAGAACGGCTTTTAGTAAGTGAGACCAAGATCTTTAAGGAATTGAGGTATTTGCACTTCAGGGGACCAAATTTTAATGGCCCCAAGGAAACCCAGCAGCATAAGGACATATTACTGAACTCTACCCATGGGTTCTTTTTCTGTCCCTGAAAACCATGAACGAGTATAGATGAATAGATAAGAAGCGTTCCTGTGCAGGCACCCCGAACTTCACCTCAGAACACTTAACCTGACACATCTTTGCATCCAAAGGAAGAGGCGAGCAACCCATGGGGACATAAAAACAGCTGTAGGAAGCAGCAGTGGAAGGAAAAAATATAGCTGTAGACAAATTATTTCTTTTTTGCAGAGAATAATTGAGTGCTGCTCTGCTGGAGGCAGACGAGGTTCATGTCCTTAAAGAAGATGAAAAGCCAGGGTTGATGCTAACACTTCTGTTTCATGCTTAGTGACCTGATACGTGGTCGTGGCTGACATTTACATCTTTTGGGATTGCATAAATTGGAGAAGTAATCTAGGGAACATCTCCCTGACCTGCGGGTGGAGGTTGTGGAAGGGATCACTTTCTCCCTGGGTCTGTCGGTTCACTAGATGCTTGTTCTTCCATTAGAAAAGATGCCTGAGAAGGCAAATGCAAGCTGCCTCTCCATGAGAAGCAACAAAGACTTTTAAAAGGGTTTGGAACTGGCAGGACACGGGGGCTGAGGATGAGGTCTAAAGAAGAGATAGCTGGGATCTCAATGCAGAGCTCTGTCTCAGCCCCTTTGTACCATACTTATGGTGACAAACATGTAGATATTTGACTGTGGGGTACCCCTGGTTAGCATGGAGCGACCAAAAAGGCATCATTACCCCTTCCACCTCATGGGCGCAGTCTTGGGGTGAGGGGAAGGGGCCAGTTGTGGTTCTTCTGCAGACCATGACTTATTCTTTATTCTTACTACAATAGTTAGACCCTTTCATTCTCTCTCTCCCTTGAGTCTTATCCAGTATTTCTTCTGCCAGTAAGATTTCCAGCATCTCCAGCTACATTAGCTGCGTGCTCAGGGCTGAAGGGTGAAGCCTTTGCTATACTTTTCTGTTACAGAAAGCACATCATTTGGTTTTGATGACACCAATGGAACTGGGCGTGTATTTGGGATCTTGGAAAGTGTGTGGTCGGTGCTTCATTTATACATTGGTTGTTCTAGACCTTGTTCACTGGACAAGGTGAGCTTCAAGGATAAGTATTGGGCCAAAGTTACTCTTCCTTCAAGACAAAGCACCATGGGAGGATTGGGTCCTTGATGTGAAGGAAACAAAGTCAAGGTAGTAGAAGGTTTGCTTGTAGAGGGAAGAACCATTTTGCCATGTTTGCGCTGAACAAAACAGAAAGGGAGGTTTTTGGAGATTCGTTCTGCCCGTTGTTCCTCTGGCCTGTGCTGCCATCTCATCTCTTTGGAGTCCAACCTCAACAGGAGTGATCCTGTTTAAAACAGGAGGGATGAATCATCCCCTGGTCTTGCTCCTCTCTCTGTGCTGGTTATAGGAGTAGGCACCTGGGTGAGTTAGACCCCACTTTTTGGATGGTTAAAATGTAAGTGGGATGAGTCCCAGAGACCTTTTTTATCATCCCATGTCATATTTGGTAATTTCTGCCACAAACTGAGTTTGCCCATCAGAGTCCAAAGGTGACTGAGGACCTCTCTGAATTAACTACTTTTATCTTAAAAAACAGTTTTAAGATTAACTTAATCTACACTTTTCACTCAAACATGCTGTCCATAACCTGCTGGGACAGCTGCGTCGGAGAGGGACAGGGCTAACCATAGAATGGTTTACGTTGTAAGAAGTTGTGACCTGAACAGATACACACCTCATCCCAGGATCAGGGTGAAGTACAAGTGTGCGTGACAACATTTAGTTTTACACAACGTTGTGAGCTGTTTTCTGGAAATCATCCATAATTGCGAGCAGTGAGATAATGTGATGGATCTTTGCTTGTTCTCTGGCCATCAGTCAAGGTCTGAATTCCGTTTGTGGTTTCAAAATATTCTCATAAGATTGTGGGGAAAATGGAGATTATTCTTTACTCAAGGAGCCAAAGTCTGAGTGAGGTGGAGTTTGTCAGAAGTCGAGGTTCATGTTTGTCTTACGGTGGGACATCTCAGGATGTACGTTACTGTACTGGTAGTGGCTGGGTGCATTGTGGGGGACCAGGAACTTTCCAGCAAGTCTCTGCAAAGGATGACTCTTTTGATGCTTTTGTGGTGCTGGTGGATTACTGTTATCCCCTTTAAAGCCTTCTCTTTCAGAGCAGTGCTATCAGTCAAAATGGTTGTTGTCCATTTGAAGAAGTTGGTGGCAAATGGGAATCTGAAAGCCGGAGTTGTGAAAATTATGTAGGTCAAAAAATACGCAGTTTCAGGTCAAATCCTGAAAGGAGAGAGAGCACTCTTCCAATTTACTTGAAGAATGGAATAACGTCACTGAAACCAGTGAGCTGACAGGTACATTGGAATAGTTCCAGATAACATGCACCCAAAATACATGGTCTCCTGAGGCACTGCAGCTGAAGCACGTTTCCTTCATCATCTTCAGCTGAGCATTGCTTTGGGTTCAGTTTATTCAGCCTTAATGGCTGACCTTCCTGGGTGCTGTCTGGGTTGATGGACTTAATTTTTGTTCATCTCTCCACGGTAGAGAACTACAGGACCATTTCTCATGCCCAGAGCTTTTCTGCTCTGCAGTGGCAGAGCTCCAGTGTGATGGCTCTTCACTGTGCTCAACCAAACGAGGCTTTACCTTTGTTTTCAGATAAAACATAATAAATTAATGCTATGGGCATAAATGCAGAGGACTCTCACACCTATGTTTTCCTGTGGCATGCTTCCACACAACTCAGATGGGCTGCTGGCAATGATTCTATCTGGTCAGAGGAATCATAGAATCATAGAATGTTAGGGGTTGGGAGGGACCTCTGGAGATCGTCGAGTCCAACCCCACTGCCAAGAAGGACTATAGAATCTAGGGCAGGTTACACAGGAACGCATCCAGATGGGTCTGGAAAGTCTCCAGAGAAGGAGACTCCACAACCTCTCTGGGGAGCCCGTTCCAGTGCGCTGTCACCCTCACAGGCAAGAAGTTCCTCCTCATGTTGAGGTGGAACTTCCTGTGCTCTCGCTTGCATCCATTGCCCCTTGTCCTATCGCAGGGCACAAGTGAGAAGAGGTTGCCCCTTTCTTCTTGACCCCCAGCCCTCATCTGTTGATCCACATTCATTAGATCCCCTCTCAGTCTTCTCCAGACTAAAAAGCCCCAGGTCTCTCAACCTTTCCTCATCAGGCAGGCATTCCAGTCCCCTAACCATCCTTGTAGCCCTCCGTTGGACTCTCTCAAGTAGGATTTCTGGGCAGTCTGGGATTTATAATGAATTACTGTGATAGTTGTTGAGAGGGAGGTTTTTACCAGTGTTTGGAATGAGGAATCACAGAATTGCTGTGGTTGGAAAGGACCTTTAAGATTCTTGAGCCCAACCACTGTCTATTGCTACCAGGCTACTTCTTCACCGTATCCTTGAGCACCCTATCTAGGCAGCTTTTAAATACATCCAGGAATGGCGACTCCACCACCTCCCTGGGCAGCCTGTTCCAGTCCTTGATAACCCTTTCGGTGTAGAAGTTTCTCCTAATGTCTAACCTAATCTCAGTGTATTTTGAATCTAAATAAGGAATCCAAATGTATTTCGTAATTTTTGATCTAGGCTGGAACGGGTTTACAAAAACAAGATGTAATTGCTCTAGAACTGTGCTGAAGGTGGACCCAAGAATCCAGTCACTTCATTAATGCTTGGAGGTTTCAAGACTGGAAGGTCCTGAGTTGCCTGCCTACAATCACATCCTCCGGACATAACTATATCCTGTTTGTCTTCTCTCTTCCCTTCTATTTATCACGTACCTTCCTATTGCAGGGCCAAGAAATTGAGCTCCTTTTTCTGACTCATGACTTTGCTGTTCCCATCTGTCACTGTTATAGCCACCTACAAGAAACCACTGTGGCTCTGGGAAGCCATCCCTCTCGCCTTCCTGCCTTCCCTCCCCTTCTCTCAGGTGTTATCCTGGTGAAGCGTCAGGCTTGTATCTTAATAGAAACTGCAGAGTAATTACAGTTATGTAGCTCACAATGCCATTAAGTCAAATGACAAAGGCGAAGAAATTCATAGTAAAAAATGTCAAGGGACAAAAACCTGTCGGCTACGTTTCTTCAACTGCCTCGTTCGATGTCACGCTGTTGTTATTTATTATTGGTGTAGCACCAGAGCTGTGCCTGGCACTTTAGATGTGAATGAAAAGGTGCAACAGGTTGGATTTAACACAGAATAGATGAACAGAATGTGGATAGGCAGCAGGCTCCATATTTAAAAGAAAAAAGGCGTTTTTTCCTGAAGCAAGAGAAGGGAAATGTGGACATATTTTTGGACGTCGTTGGTTGTTTTTCTTTGATTCATCAACAGACTGTTCTGAAGGCTTTGATTTGCTCTGAGATATGTTGGATGTGTTCAAGACTAGGTTGGATGGGGCTTTGAGAAACCTCCTCTAGAGGGAGATGTCCCTGCCCGTGGCAGGAGGGTTGGAATTAGTTGGTCTTGAAGGTCCCTTCCAACCCAAACCATTCTATGATTCTGTCTGTGGACCTTTAGGCTAGGAGTTGCAAAGTGGGAGACCAAGGATTCCTGAGTTACAGCCTGTGATGATTAGATGTGGAAGATCTGATGTCTGTCAATACACTGCAGTGGGAATATGTGGCAGGAAAAAAGAGCAAGTTAAGCAAAGCAGCCAGAACTGGTTCATGTGCTGGTGGACAAAACTGGTCGTAGATAAGGTTATGCTGAGATCTTCAGAGCTGGTACCTGACCATCTCAACCATGGGCTTTGGAAAGATACCATGATAGGTTTAATAAGGCTGAAGAGATCAAGTACTTCTCAGTAGTTGTGTGGAAACCTGCATGTGACATGGCTGAAGGTCCTCAGTGCTTCGTCATGTGTCCAGTGCTCCTGGTGTATGCAATAGGCTGATCCATCACAGCTCAGAAGTGAACTCTGTTGGGAGAATCAGTGTCCCTTGCAACATCTCATGAGCAGATTATTAATAAACAGGAGCAAACGCTGCAAAGCAAATTCTGAGAGTCCCGTAGCATTGAGATACTCTCGGTGCTTTTGCAGTTTTGTCCCTCATCCATTGTTACATGTTTGAAATAGGTGAAGAAACTCCATCCCTTGTTCAGTGTTGAGTCCCTTTTGAGTCTTGGTTTGGGCCTCATGCAGGAGCTCCCCAGGGAAAGCAATTTAACTTTGGCTGCAGGTCATGATTTTGAGTTTCATCCCATTCTTCTCTAGCACATCACCATGGAGGGAGATATGGATGCCTGGGGACATAAATGCTGCACAATATGGTCATGTTCTGTGGGTTACTTTTGGGTTATTTTTAGACTTAGAATCCCTTCCTTTCTCAAAAGTCCCAGACACACAACCCTTGTCCAATTGGTATCGGATCAACGCGGGAAGTGCTAAAAATAAAGCAAGACAAAGCAGCCATTGACATAGCTAATGGAGTTCCTTCAATACAGAGAGCCCTGAAGATCAATGCTATCGTCACGTTGTGAAACTAGCCATTTTGTGCAATCATTAAAATACGCTCTTGCTTTGTAACGGTCTCCACTGTGAAAATAAGTGCTATAAGGTGATCGACGTTATGGAATGGGTTAGCAAGCAATGCAGTGTGAAAACCACGCACCGTTGCAAAGCAGGAGTGTGGTAGAAGATATTTAGGTGTGTCCTTGGGAGCTAAAAACTCCAAAATAACCAGACCTTGTTGTTCAGGTAACATCAATAAACCATTTTCAGTCACCTCACAGAATGGGTAGCATCACCGTCATGTATCTCATGGGTCTGTTGTACAGGCAGGCTCAGGGGTGAGAGGAGGCAAGAGTCGTTTATCAGAAGCCACCACGGTTCTTGTGCTGGAGCTCACGTAATATGAAGCACAACTCAAGGACTGGGGTGGATGGGGAGCAAATAGCAGAGGTGTCCCACCTCCCTCTGTCCTGCATCCACAGCATCTTCTGATGCTTTTACTGATGGAATCCTCCATCTTTCTGAAGTTACAAAAGAAAAACAAGATGGTCCAATCTGCGCTTGTCTTTGAAATAACTTTTCTTCCTTCTTCGTTAATCAGGAAAGCTGTTACAGCTCTTGACAGCACTCTGGAGCAAAACAAAAGGGGCTAATTCACTAATAGGACCTAATGCATAGTTAAATTCTGCGGTGAGTCAGTCTATTTATCAAGAGAGTTCAACTTGAAAATCAGTCATGTAGAAAGACTTTGGCGAGTGGAGTGGGCACCTCTTCCTGAAAAAGGGGCATGCGTACTGCGAGGGCTTTGAAAACAGAAGCCTCCCACTTCTTGGGTGTGATGAATTTATGTAAAAGTCAGGTCATTTCTCTGCCTCTGTTGAGGTGATCAAGGTGCAAAGTATCTGCTGATAGATTATAGTACAAATAGTCTTCTCTGGCTCAAGGGCATTTGCAGTGCCCAGGCAGTTCCTGGCGTTGCTGAAGCTCTCACTGTGGTATCCCTTCTTAGCCCAGGTTTCTGGGAGGCTTCTGTCGTTGCTGTTTAAACAAATATATGGGAAGTGTGCTTTAGATGCCGTCTTCATGACAAATTTTTTGTGTCCAAGGCTAGAGTTCATACTTTCTGTGTAGTTGAAGAGGAAAAAAGTGTATAAGCCCTTAAATTAGGTGTGTGTTGAGTGCTCTTGGACCGTAGGAGGTGTGAACCTGCTGGCACTGATGTGGAGAGCTTAGGCTTCAAGTGTAGGCACCTAAACCAGGTGATGCTCCATGTGTTTATCCCCCCCATGCACTTACAAAGGGATTAAACACCTATTGTTTTGGATAAAAATGACTATTATCGTATCTGCTGGTACGATGCACAAGGCTGTACTGAGGTTTGTGTGAGTGCGCTTGAGAGCCATCTAAGGAGGCTTCATAAAAAGGATGAAGTGCCTCATCTGAACTCAGCACGGCTGCTGTAAGCCTGATGGATAGTCAATATGGTGGAGTATTGTTTATTAAGACCCAGATATGGGCTTTCAGGAAGCTATTATCTGTAGATCAAGGATGTTTCTGGGAAAAAAGCCCATGGGTGCCATTTTTAAGGATAATATATTGTGTCTGCTTGTGTGGCAGACGGGTACAAAGCCATGCAGATGACCTCATATTTTATCTTTATGTGTATGTGGAAAAATGACAGCTCGGATTTAATGAGGATGTTCACCAGGTGAATGAAATGCCGTTACACACAGCGGTCCAGCTGAGATCTCTGGTTTCAGCTCCTAGACTGCTCTGTGGGATAAACCAAAGCAGTCCCAGTGAAACCACGCTGCGATGGTCCAGAGTGTGTGTCCTTGAGGAGGCATCTCCAGACTGATTGCTTGACGGGTTTCTAATGGCCCAGGTGGTTGAGTTTGCCTGATACATCCCATTATAACATCTGAGTTTTGATAGCGTGTAACTGAGTGACATTTTCAACTCTTCAGGCTTCAATTTTCCCTTTAGAGAGTCCTCCTAAGACTCAAATTTTCAGGAGTATTTCAGCTAATATGTTTCAGCCATTCGACAAAATGAGAGTAAGGAAAACGATGTCGTTTTTGCTCATCTTAAAAGATACGCTTAGAGCCATCTCCCTGAGGCAGCTCCGGCACTTTCCTACTGTGGAGCGATGCCTTGATAGTTAATGGAGGCATCTGCTTTTCTTGTAAAAGTTGCTCATATTTGACCAAGTTACGAGTGCCTGAAAATATAAATGTGTGATCAGCAGCAATGGGAGCTGCTTCTAATTCAAAACCAGAGAGAAAAGTGGCCTAGAAGTCATGTTCAACGCATTGAGGAGGGAAGAAGTCGAGTGGGAGGACCCCAGAAGAAGCCAGGAGATGTTTAGAGGATGAGGACTAGCTGGGAAGACACCGAGCATTGTCTTGAGCACCTACGTGGCTCCTTGCTGAGGATGCTGGTTTTTGTAGCCCCATGTAGAGATCTTCACGCTCCCTGGTGTATTTTTCCAGAGCGAAGGCATTTGATGTCAAGGTTCCTGGTTTCTATGAATCAGGTGCTGTAGAACATGAATTCCTAGATTTGGCCCAAAGGAGATGGATGTAGGCATGGAAGGGATTTTTTAGAAGCACTTAGTTCTCTAATCCTTGTTGATTTAAATGGAAAAATAGTTGCTTGGACACATCTAGATAAGTACGTGCACCGTTATATACCTTTTAAAATTTCAAGCTTTAATCAGCTACAGTGAGACTATCTTGGGCAAAAGCCCCACAAGGATATGAATATCCCAGCGCAGTG
>JAVFHW010070286.1:9697-20825 GCA_032159205.1 Eurystomus glaucurus suahelicus
GTGGGGACCATTCCAATTTCTAGCGTGAAGCAGGACAGGAAACTGCAATGTGAGCTGTGACTCTTGGGGCTCTCTGCTGCATGTGGAGGGAGCCGGACCTACCAGGTGCTGTGAGGACGCAAGTCCTTCTAGTCTTCTGCTTTTCGGGAGGCCCAGCCTCTGATGTGCCCTGCTGAGGACTTCCATCCCTCTGATAGGGTTTTTCTGTGGAGTCCACCACAGCACTGAATCCACCAGTTCTTCCTCACAAACATGCTGGTGTTTTGCTGGAGGCTCCATTGCGGAACATTTTCTTAAAGAGATCAGCGGTTCACGTAGGGCAAAAGGTTTTGTGGCAAATTCCTGCAGCTTTGACTAGCAAGATAGAAAGGGATTGCCTTTCTCACTCCTTTAGGGAGCAAGAAGCTCTGGGAGGCTCTTGCTGCCTTTCCAACCAGCAGACAGAAGAACAGAAGGGAGTGGTAGCACTTGGGAACAAGAGCTTTATGATCTTCAAGAGAGAAACTGTTATTGGGAGGGGAAATGCAAGGAGCTGAGGACTGAAAATTGGATACCTTTCCCAGCCTTGCCTAATACCATATGTGTTTTACGCTGTGACTATAAATCTGATTATATATTAATTTTCACACTGTTTTAATTCTATAAAGCAGGGAAGGAAAATACACACTCTTCCTCGGGAGAGCCACAATATAATCTTAGAGCATATGCCTTCTCACCGCAATTGGTTGAAATTCTTCGGAACTCTAAAATCACAGTGGGTGTTTGCTGCTAGATCTTCACATTACCAGTGTATTTTCTCCATTTGGTACCTCCTTCCTCCTCCTCTAGAGCTCTCCCTTCCCCTTCTGTCCTATCTGACCTCTTTCCTCTGCTCTGCTGCCACTGCTACTGCTGTTGCCCCCTCACACCAAGGCAAATGGAGAAGAATGGAGAGGGATCAACCAGTGTACATTGACAGTACACACAGGTTACCCAGTAACACCTCTCAATACCAAGGCCTCGATTTAACCTTAATTTACTTGTACCCTAAATGACTCCATCACAATCCATGAAGCTTCTGGTACCGGGGCTGTATCAGTGGTAGCAAATGCAGGAAGATCCTTGTTCATGGGTGAGTACAAGTAGCTCCCACCTCAATCCCTTACTGTTTCACATGAAAATGTTCTTGAATTCAGGGGTGGCCTTTAAATATGCATATCCAGGCATAAGGGAAGGCTGTAGATCCTATTCCTACATTTGCTGAAGTCCTTTCCCAAACTGGGGCTTGATGAGGATGAATTCAGCCCTTGCTGGCCTGGGTGTGGGGACAATGTCCCCGCTCCTGGAACATGTCCTTTGGGACACCACCCTGCACTGCAGCTGCAAGTGCTTGCTGTCATGCTCTATTTGCTCCCCTTTCACCAGCATAGCACACTGTGTACAGACGTAATTTGTGTCTTTAGGAAGCCTCATTAATTCACAAGATACATATTTTTTTGCCTGACAGTTTGTAACAGCTTCTTAAATGTGTAAACTAGCATTTTCAGATTTGTATTAAAATAGCGACAAACAGATTTATATTTCCATAGGCTACTTCCTATGTCTGGACAGACTACTGATACTACCTGACATGTACAGTTGTTGCATAAATGATATGTTAACAAATGAGAGAAGCCATTGATTTGAAACTCTTTGGAATGATTAAGGGCTTTAATTACAGCCTTGATTAAAACAAGGCTTTTGGTAAACAGCAAAATGGCAGATACTATGCTATTCCGTTACAAACCTATCTTGACAACAGTGTGGTTTGTCTCTACCGCTTCTCTTATTCTCATCACTCATCCAATTCTGATGTTCAAATCCCACCTAAGAAATGGTAACAGGCTTTACTTCAATGCTTACCTGTGAGCAAGGTGTTGGAAGTGTTGATTTACTTTTGACATGCTGCACAGTGCCTGTGCTGTAATAGATGAATTAGTTGTGGGACTAGGTTCACCACCATGTGTTACTTTTCCCAGCTCTCAGGTAGATGTACTCACCCATCTTGCATGGAACCATGCTAATGCTCTTCAGTAGGATTTCTCAGGGCAGTGCGATCATCTGGGAGATCAGTTTTCTCTCCCTTTTGCAAGGGACTGTTGCCTCTGGTGGCAGAAATGTTGGTTATATTTAGAGCCTCCAAGCAGCACCACACAGAGCACAAGCTGCAACGAAACTTCAGCATCTTTCTGTCCAAGCGTTTCACATGCTCCTTAATCTTCTACAGAAGGTTTTTTTCTTTTATTTCTAATTTTAAACAGATCTTTCACTGCAGAAATGTTGGGAAGTCTTTTCTGAGTGACAAAAATGGCTGAAGTGGGTCACAAAAGCTAGGAAGTCATCCTCCCTCCTTCTCTCCTCCGGTACTTTCTGGAGTTAGTCTAGTGGTCCTGAAAGAAGCAGCAAATCTTCCCTCTTCCGAAGCTCCTCATAAATGTGCTTGCAGTTAATATGAGTCCTTTTATATTCTCTCCCTTCAAATTCTTTGGATTAAAACAAATACCGTCTGGTTCTTTTAGCTCTTTTGATTATATATTCAGAACTATTGTGTATCCTGGAAAATGAGTTCTTTTCAGTTTTCACTTTTCTTGACAACAAGCTGAAAAATTTCCCCAAATGAAAATTTTCTGCAAAAGTCTTGGTTTGTTCCAAGACCCATTTTTCAAATAAGTAACGTTTTGATGAAAAAATGCCAACCTGTTCTACTTAACAACTGTTCGTGGAACTGACGAGAGAAAAACAAGGAATTGGAGAAAAAAAATTACCAAGTCTTTTATGTAGAGTTAATCTTTGAATATTCCCGTTGTTTCAGTAACAGACAAGATGTTGGTACAAGTAGATGAATATTTAAACATTAGCGTTGACACTGACTTATCTTCTCGATAACATATTGATCGTGTTCTTTCTATAGAGATTATTATGGACTTCCCATAGAGTCAGTGAGCATCTTAATGAAGTCACAGGCTGGATGTTTGTGCAGGTACTTCTTTTGAGGCTGGTCAGACAATCTATGCACTGAATAAGCCCCCACAAATGCACCTCAAGTGTAAAACCAGTCCCTGTTTCTGCCTTTTTATCACCGCTAGCACGTGTGATTAGTCAGAAAGGTTGGCGGTGTGATGCAGTCCTAGCTTAGTATCTGTTATTCATTGTATTTAAAATGACCAATAGCTTTTCTCTTTACCAAAGCATCTGGAAGCTGATTTAGGCCATCCTTCCAATGGAAATGGATGTTTTTCAGGCATTAAAATTATACCTGAGAACCGAGAAGCTCCATAGCCCTTCCCAGGGACACCTGTAAATTTGTGTCCATGCTTTTGGGAAGTCTCTGAAGGGTACTGTGCTCACAAGGATGTCTCACTGTGTCCGAAGGACTGCAGCCAGGGAGCTGGTTGCTGCCCCTGACACCCGCTGAGAGGGTGACGGCTGGGTGGCTGTCACTGCCTCAAAATTTAATGACGATAGAAGTATGCTGGTTGTATTGATACAGGATCTGTGTTATGTTAGTGGCACCAAATGAATTTTGCAGTGGATGGAGATGTATGGAAAGAGAGCTTTTAAAATGAGAAACATATTTAGTGCAGTAGAATATATGCTGGTGTCTTTCAAGAGAATTTTTTTTTAAGAAAATGAACAGTACTAGGAAGAAAAAACATAAGTACATAATAAATTATGACTCAGAGCAAAACTCTCATCGATTTTAAGAGGAAGGCAGGATTTAATTTTCACTATAGTTATTAAGAAATGCCTCTCACTGACATGAAGATGAGAGGCGGAGAACACTGATCTGTGGGACAGCGAACAGTTGTTAATTCCATTAATATTTAAACTGGACAGCAGGTTTGGAGTTATTCTTATAAATAGCTGCTTTTTGCAAGTCTTGCAAAGTCACACAAGTACTGCAAGATTCTGAAAAATCTTAAAAGAGTAATCTGTCAGCCTTGCAGTTCTCAGCCTACAACTCTCTCTGCACACTTGGCTGAAGAAGAGTGTCATACAGGCAAGAGGACCACTTCCAAAAGGTGCTCAGGACAGTAGCAGTTTTGAGTTGTTGAAACTCTGTTGTGTGGAAGGTGCCCCCCTCTAGGTTGGAGGTGGCAGTTCTTGGTGGGGTGGACATCTGTTCTCCTCATCAGTGCTCTGGGGAACAAGTGGGTGGGTTTCCTGAAGCTGGTTAGTGTGGACTTCTTTGGCATGCAGAAATGTCTCCTTGCTGTTATACTGTGCTCAACGCCATCACAAAGGGATATTGGAAACCACCTTTTCCCCAGGGGATTTATGCGCTTCTCTGTGCATCGGCATTGGGCAGTAGGAGAGACTTTATGTCATGGGACTGCTCTAAATAGAGTTAGCCAAATTATCTTGCTTGGCCACATTCCACGCAGATGTTTTTAGGTTTCAATCCATGTGGGTTACCCCTAATTTAAGCTCCAGCCTTGAATGAACCCTAGATTTGGAGTCAGACTGGAGATGCATGATACAATTTTTGATAATACAAGGAACTGAAATTTGGACAGTGCCAGAATAAATGCATATATTGATCCAAGGTTGTTTTAAATTAAACTGGGTTTGCTTAAAATATTCATGAACTGGAAAGGGTCAGTTAAAAGCTTCAAGCTGTGAGATTTATACCAGGCTTATCAAAGCAGATGCGTTTTGCATCATTTCTAACTTTTGACTGGTGAGAAGTTTAGATTTTTTTTTTTTTATAAATACATATACATTTCTTCTAGCAAATGTGTGTGTGTATTTATATATACATAATTTTTTTTTCAAATACATCTCCATATGCACCCTCACTCTCAGAACATTTTGCTTTTACTCTTCCTGCATTTCAGTAGCTTGCCTCAGCTGTGTGCCGTGTTGCCTTCCAAATGCAATGCATCATAAATTCGTGATGGTTTGCCAAGCAAAAGAGGGCACGGCGCTTCTTTATGAAGAGGATATTTTTGCAAACTGGACCTCATCTATATCCCAGTGGAATTTTCTGATGCTTCCATATTACTCCTGTACAAAACTTTTAGGGAGTTATAGATCAGACATCAAAACCAGTAATTAAAGTCCAACTTACTCTTCTTCAATATCTGTCTACCCTTTTCATTAGGGAGCAAAGACATCCCTTTCCTCTCCTAGATCCGTCAGCAGTCAGTTTAATCACCAAGATCCAAGCAGTCAGTTTAATGACCAGCCATCAGTGCTTCTGCTTCTCAGATTTCCAGACCTTCTTGATTGGAGGATGTTGCTTATACTGTTGTATATAACATTGTGTTATCATGTAGGTCCTATATACGTAGCTGGTATTCAAAAACATTTCCACATATATATCAAGTGCAGAAAAACAGTTGCCAGGTGAACAGTTTGGTTTTGTGCTTGGAGCCTGGATGCCAGCAGTGGATGTGGACATTGAAACTGCGCTGGCACCCTTTGCTGAGAGTAGTCCCAAGGGACTGGGAAATTCTGAAATGTCTGAAATAAGGCTGGTCTCTTCTAGGGGGGTAATTCTTTATTCAAGCCTGTTTTGAAAGTTCACAATGTTAAATAAAGCTAAAGAGGCCTATATGTAGCACTGAGAAGCAAGCCCATTTTGATATTGGAGGTCATGGCATTGTTACAGTTGGCATCACTGTTTGTACCAACTTTGTTGCACAACTGTATGCACTCCACACACAGGTCCTTCTCTCACATAGTCTGCTCTCCTCTGCCCCTACCACCACAGATCACCACCTGGAAACCTAATGGAAACAATAAGAATGAGAATGCAGTACAATTCTCCTGGCAAACACATGTGCGTTTTGGTTTGGTTTTTTTTCCGAGTGCTGGCAGAACCTCACTTCAGTGACTGTAGCTGGGCACCAAGAAGCTGCTCATAGTCAAGTGGTGGACCTTGTTCCTAGTATTGCTTCAGTGCCTTACAGAAGAAAGGCCACCCTGGGAAAGAAATGTAGGTTTGGTAGACCTGACCTCATACACAGGAAGGGTTTGGTTGTGTAAAGATCTCCCAGACCTCTGAAAGGCCTTTTAACTTTGGGAATGGGGCTGGGAAAACTCTGCACAATGCATCACTCTGGTGTTATCTGTGTTGGTCTTGGAAGGAAGCTTATGATGTTCTGTGGAGAGACTCTAGGTCTCCCTGCTTCAGAAGCCCAGTGAGCCTTTATCACTGTCAGAAGAGAGCTCATGCAGAGGACAGCTGAGAAGCTTTCATAGAGTCTGTGGCCTCTGCTTTAATGTCCTCAGGAACACAGAAGATCCTGAAGCTCTTGCTGGGATGATGTTCCTTTGCAAAGATCTGTTACTTTGCTGCTATTCAAGCCTTAGAGGAGTAATTATACTACAACTGACTCAGAAGCAAGAGAAAGCTTGTAGGCTTTCAGCTGTCTCTAATTTTACATTAGACAAAAAGCGATAAAGAACTTGTTTTCTGTAATCTATGGATTTAACTTTGAATAGCAGGTGGTAAATGTTCCAACAAATATGTATATATATATCAAATCTGTGAGTGCCCAAATATTTACATCTTCAGCCAAACAAAGGCTGGAGACTCACGTTGCCTGAGGGGAAGATTGTTTTAGAGAAACAGGTTGAAAGGAAATCAAGAACGGGAATTACAAATTTTCTTTCAGAGATGAGTGGTTGTGGTAGGGAGGAATCATGCGCCTGATAGATCGCTGGCTTGGAGAGATAAGCCAGCTTGTGCAAAAAGGGGTGTCCTGTTGTCTTTTGAGCCATGGTCTTGTTTCTTTGAGTACAGTGCACATTTGAATTGAAGTCTGTACAAGGAGCACGCCAACAGTAGTCAAAGTTTGTACGAGCTTTCCCAGCATGGGCTGTCAATCTGGCTATATGGCAAGTGTATATGATCTGTAGCTGATGTATGGATCTGTGTTAGATGGCAACGCTACTAAGTCTATCTGTTCTCCAGTGCTACGGTGGGAATCAGTAGGAGCATCAGTTTATTTACGGTGGTCCATGAGCCCCAAAAGTCTGGGAACTTTAACATTTGTAATGTAAACCCCAACAACAGGGAGATAGGAGCTTTTTGCTTTCCACACTGGTCCACCATTTCAAAGTCTAAGAATGGCTAGAATCATGATGTGTTGTGTTTACCAGATGGCTGTTAAGCAGCGCTAGAATTCCTCTGGATAGTGAAATTTGTTCATATGTCTGAGCCCTTCTTGAATCTTTCAAGGTTGTGGGCTTAAAGGACTTCCTGTTGCACTTGAGCAAATTGGGAAAATAGGAGTAATTATCAGTTTTTAATTTCTTATCTTTTAATGTTCCCCTTGTGTTTTGAGTCAGGGAGACCAATAGGTCCTCCTAGTCTATTACCCACTTCTCTTCTATACCCTTTTTTTCAAGGTAAACAATCCCAAGTCATTTCCAGCTCCACCCAGAAGGGTTTTCCCACTGCTTTCATCATTCTTTCATTCACTTATGAACTACTTTTGAGTAATACTGGTGTGCTAGCCCATGACAGTGTTTCTGGTCATACGCTGGAATTCACCAAGTTTTGTGGTTTCTTCCCCCAAAGACTGCATCACTTGCAGATGTAGAACTTCAGTTGGACTTTCGGATCTCAGTAGTGTAATTTCCCACTGGAAAACTCCCTGTTTTTTCAGATGCTGTTGCATGTCTCTGTTGCCAGATTGCTGCAAGCAGAGGACAAAAAAAATCTGTGTGTGTCCGTGCACTAGTGGGAAGTTTCAAACTTGCAGGTTTTTTAGACTGTCAAGAAAAATCCTGTTAGTATACAAGATGGATAAAGACTGCCCTTGACCTTTGCCTGTGGGCTATTTACAACAAGCTGGAGTTGCACTGCCTAAACGGTGCCAAAACCAAGGCAAGCGCAGGATAAATGCCAGGCCAACAGGTATACTTTGCTATGCTTTTGAAGTGTTCAGTGACAGATGCTGAAGCTTGGGGTTTTGCATCGGTATGTGTCACCTGTCATGAGCTGCAGATAGATCCAGGCCTTTTTTAAAGAATTAGGGAAATGCAGGCAGGTGCAGTACTCTAAAGCAGAAGGAGGAAAACGGTGAAGAATGTCGTGTTTCCTCCCATCACGGCTGATACAGCCTTTCCTGTACATCAACACACGCTAAATTGCTTTCATCCAGACTTCCATCACCCTTTATCTCCTTTTCTGCCATATCTTTTAGTCTCAGAAAAGCTGCTGATTTTCCTACTCAAGGCTCTTCTTGGTCTATCCTGAAATATGTGTACACTGGTGAAATTTCACTATACTCTCCCCATAATGAAGAGAGATGGGGCTCATAGATAGAGATGGGGCTTTTTTTGCCAGCTTAGTGCAAAGGTATAGAGGCTTCCGTGTATGCTGGTTAAACACTCCATAAGAGTGTGCAAGCCTGATTTTTTTTTTTCCTCCAGCTCCTTTCCTTGCTTCCATGCTTGCAAAAATAGTTATGGCTGGAGTTAGGTGTTACCCACCTGTTTTCGAACAGGAATAATTGACAAAACACAATACTGATACCTGGTGCTTCTGGACCAGTATGGCTGAGGGGATAAGGAGTGTATTAGTGATCCAGACATAAAAGCAGGAGTTTACCTCATATAGAAATAAACCTAGGACATAATTTACTGGCCATGTCACACAGGCAGGATTCCAAATAACTTGGTACAAGAAAAAGAATAGATGGAAAAAATGATATGATTAATTATTGTACATATCTGAAGTATAGTGAGTAAAAAATAACTGTGAAGTTAAAGGGACATGTAATTTTTTATATTTTTTTTTTTAAATTAGGTTTCGGAAGATCTGTAACTTCATGAAAAGAAAGATAAAAACATTCTGGAATTCAGCTTTTCAGTTTGCTATATTTTACCATATGATTGAGTTTAAATGTATTGGTGTATTGGATATGTTTTTCCATTTAAGAAGCTCTTGTAAATGAACTATTTATTTACATGAAAGAAAAGGATTCCCAGTGCAGCCCACGATACTTCTCCCTCCAAGCCTGCCTTGAAAGAAGGTTGCCTTTTCAAATTTGGCTCTATCTTTCAATGTTCTCAAAATTTAAAAAAAAAGAAAAAAGTATTCTTAAAACTAAATAAAACATATATATCAGTATTTCTGGCTGAATGAATGAGCACTTCACCTGAATAGACCTATTTGAATGGCTACTCAGTGTTTTGTTAGAAAGTATATTAAAAAGTTGAAACAGCCTGCTGAATGATGGTGAGGGACAGAAACAAAATATAAAATGTGCCATGTGAAAAAAGAGCCCCTTATCCAAGAAGATCTTGGTAAAACTTTAAATGGAAAAGTGACACTCATCAAACGATTTCTATATCATCTGCACTGAATAATTTACTTTTGGGTGAGATTCACTAACATCATTGCAGAGGAAGTGTAATTGAAAATTATGAAAGCTATATCTTTATTGTGTATTACAGCACATGGCTTTGATATGGCGTTATGTCTGCCACAGCGGGAAGTGTTTTTCAGAAAAAGTAAAAATCTCTGGGACAGATTCTCGGTGGTGTAAATCAGTGTTACTCCACTGAGAGCATCCTATGTGAGCAAGCTTCTGCCTGTTCCCCCAGAGTCCCTTATCTCTGTAATCACCCAGACAAATTACTGATTAATTTCAGGGAAAGTTAACATGGGTAGAGCTAAGGAAGAGCTCTGCAACTTTTTTTATAGTGGACAACTCTGATGTGATTTTAAAATTTTGGGGTTTTGTGCTCAAAGCTTATATAAATATATATTTTCTCTAAGTGCAATTTAGGTAAGTCTTGTTAACAATTGCTATACAATGTCACAGGTCCCTGTGGCACTGAGTACATCCTTGATCTAAGCAGCCAGTTATTTGAGGTCTTGGCCATGCACTGGCTTTGATAGCACAGACCTTTCAGCTTCAAAAGCTGCTTTAGAAGTAGAAGCCAGTCTGAATACAGAACTGGTATCTAAATCAATGAAGATACACTGGCTAAGGACTTGTTAAACGTGTTTTACAGGGTACATGACAAGTCCAATGCACTTTTTTAATTCCTCCAAGAGTATCTGGTGGGTAATGCCCCATCCCCAGGCGATTCATAGAAATCCACCCCTTGCCAAGGGCTGGCAAAAAAGAGCAATGCTGGTTTAAGGCACTTAGATAATGTTTTAGCAAAGAGTTTTAGCCTGGCCATGTGTGCTGGGGCAAGCTCTGGCTGGGCAGAGCCCCAGTGCCCCAGGAGAACAGTCACCAGCTCTTCCAAGCTCAGCCGCTTCCCAGATGACTTGTGCTGGTGGAGAGAGTCTGCCCAAAGTAGAACACCATGAGTGACATTAGCATTCAGAGAGCATCTGTTCAGTCATCCCCAGTTAGCGTATGACTGTCAAACTGAGACACACGTCTATTCCCAATCCAACTCCTTAACCCCTGCTTTGCCTAACCCACTGCCAGCATCTCCCAGGACCGTTTCTCCTGGGAGAAGCAGGCCAGTACTGTGCTCATCGCTAGGCACATGAATTAATTATGAAGGCCTGACTACCTTATTAGGAAGCATCTTGCTTACCAGTGCAAAGAGAGTGTACATGAACCCCTATGGACAGTTCTTTGATGTACCATATATATGCTTTTCTCGGCCATGTGCCCTATGATGCTCAGGGACATGATTTCACTCTACAGGAAGGAGAGGTGAAAATATTGGCAGCCTTGGGAGCTAGGAGGTATTAACCATCGTGAGTGAAAATGCGTGAGTGTGATGTAAGGAGCTGAACCTGGTGAGGTGCAGATTTATTTCCGATTTCTTCAGGTAAGCCTTGGCTAAGGAAGGTCAGCAACTGCTCTCCCAGTCCATGTGAAACTTAGCTGAAATGGCCCAGTATGCAGCATTTCCACGGTTTACAGGTACTTCTCCACAAAGGGCAAGGGCACAAAGCATGGGCTTCCATGTCTCCTTCATGTAACTTCCATTTCCAATGCTGATGGAAAGCCTCATCTGTCCTCCTCTCCCAAAATATGTGTATATGTAGATAAGTAGAATTTGAATGTTAATCAACACTTGCATAGTACTTCAGAGCTCTTTGTGCAGCAGTTGGCTCTTTGGAAGAAAGGATAGCAGGTTTTTTTTTTACTTTTAAAGAGAGGCTGATGGAGAAGAG